>LPNX010603740.1:648810-680259 GCA_001517045.1 Pseudotsuga menziesii
AGGAAGCATCACTTAATTTTAAAATGCGAAAGTTCTCATTACAAAATACATGTATGGCATTGCAATTGCAATCAAGTCTATTATACACATCGACTAACGACTTTATCCTAAACTGCCAATTTTATTTGAAGTTACCATCGAAAAAGTACATGCCATTGTGAAACAGCTCTATCATCGATATCAAAGAGGCAAATATATCATTACAATCCCCTTGATAACAAACAACACAATAATGTGCCAAAAACCGAAGATGGTGATCAACTAAATCTCCAAGTCCAACTAATTCCCCAAACCCAAGAGCTGGCTGTTTGGTAAAAACAAAGGCCTAAATGCTTGTACTGCCAAACCAATCCCTCCCTCAAGAGTGATGGCAAAAAAAGAAGATGCGTGGCAATACAACCACCGGATTTGAAACCAAACCATCCAATTCTAAGCTCTGTGAGTAATCACACCTTGTTACTAACTAACTTACTAACTATGTTCAGTAAGAAACCCATGATGCCAATCTGAATCCATGACCCACCCTCTGCAGCTACTTGCCTTGATCTGCAAATATCTTCGATCTATACATATCTGTGTACCTCCAAAACTAGTGAAAACCCATCTACTACGCAGAACTAAAACATAGATTGCTTGCATGCTATCATTATATGTTCTTCGAATCCAGCTATATTCCTAACAGCTAATTTAGTTATATCTCCTGATTAATAAGAAGGCTTTTTTCAGTCTCCTCCATGAACACACAGAAGCATGATGACACAGCGTCGTATAATATATAACCGAGCCCTCTGTTCTCTGGCCACAGCAACACAGCGCTTGCTAAAGCCGGCGTGCCGACCAACTTCCTTTGGTGTCATGGTGCAGGCTGGCGAATAACTGATATTCTGGCTCATCTCGACGATTTAATATAAAACTACTTATTGGAATAAAAACAGCAAGCAGCTTGCCTTGCTTGTTAGCCACCCTCAACAACAGACGAGAAGGCGAATATACTCTGACTAACTGATTGCTGTAAAGAAAAGAGATAAAAGCAGCAGCGTCTTAATGGGCCTGAGAGGAGCCAACTGCAATGAAGAACGATATTGACAGCTGCGTCGGATAGTTGGACTATAAAAACAGAAGATAAAGTGCCTCCGAAAGCGACGGTGGACTTGTAACCCTAAAAATAATTGCTGGACAGGCTGGATTCCGTCTCCAACGGCTCTCTTGCACGAGTGGAAAGCGATGCTTGGCATTATATTACCGTTTCCTTGAGCGAGATGGCGTTCTTGCTGTCTGTTGTGTCTTCCTTTCTCATACATTTCGAGAAAGATGAGGGAGTTGAAGATAAGATCGAGGAATCTTCAGGCACCTTCTTTCCTTGAAACAGACGAAGGCAGAAGTTTGTTGGTTAGTCATGGGTTGTTATGTCACGCTTTTCTTGGTTTTATTGCAATGCACTTCAATTCCTACCGTCTGTCTAGATGCAGGTACATGTATTGCATCAATCTTGAGGATCTCACTCTCGATTTTACTGTTGCCGCGCTGCTTCCATGGCATGGCATGGCTTGGCTTGATCGAGTTTTGGAAGACTGAGAGCGTGGTTTGAATAATTGAGTATTTCTAAAAAGCACTCATTCGTTTGACCGAGATTTGGAAGACTGAGAGCGTGTTTTGATTAATTGAGGAATTCTATAAAAGCATTCATTCGTTTAATCGAGATTTGGAAGACTGAGAGCGTGGTTTAATTAATTAAGTAATTCTAGAAAGCATTCATTCTCGAAGATGCATTCAAGGAAGAATATAATTTAGCTTCTCAAATTCATCCGTACTCTAGAGTATACAAAATAATAATTGATTGCTTCAAAACTCGTTCAATTAGGAGTATAATTTGGCCTACCCAAATTCATCCGTACCTTCACAATACCAATTGATTATCTAAGCAAACTGGTTGTTCCACGGTGATAGCAATCTCTCTCTCTATATAATTTATTAAAACACTTTGTATGGGTATGCTTTTGTTAAGAAATGAAGTCAATATCGTTCATTTTGGAACCCTTATATGTAATTTATAAAATGGGCATGATTTACATGGCATTGTAATAATACAAAACAGATAAAAGAAATCACACTAAGTTTTATCGGAGTAACAGTGAAAGGTTGAAGCTGCTATTGCCATGTGGTTTCAATAGGGTATGAAGAGTTTTCACTTAAATCCTTTATTCTATTGTTATTGTTGTTTGTTTTTGTTTTTTATAATAGAAAACTTGAAGGGGTAGGGTTTTTTTTGGTGAGAGGGAGCTCCAACAATGGCAAGAGGTTTAAACAAGTTCTATATTGCGAAGTTTGATTTCAATAATTTCTCCTTATGAAGGTTGAATGTAGAGGGTTTGTTTGGTCATAATGATCAAGCCCCAGCCTTGAAAGGGGTTCAAAAAACCCAAGTAGTGTGATATATGACGAATGGACAAAGATGGACATAAAAATGGTTTTTATAATTCGTTTTTTCCTATCTGTCTTGCTCAATGTTGTTGAAGAAAAGACCACAAAATCCCTTTGGGAGAAACTTGGGAAGTTGTATGAGACTAAATCGACAACAAAAAAGTTTTTCAAGAAAAAACAACTTTATCATCAAAGGTTAAAGGAGGGTTCAATTGTGGCAGAGCGCTCAGAGGTTAAACGAGTTTAATATTCTAATTAGTAAATTGCTCTCAATTGGTGTAATGGTTTAGGATGAGGATAGAGCGCTCAGTTTACTCTATTCCTTCATAGATACTTAGTATCATATGGAAGTGACCATGACCAACTTATCATTAGGAATTTTTAAATTTGATGATGTGGTACCTGCTTTGCTTGGAGAAAAATTGAAACAAAAATCATCTTTAGATCCCTCTACAAGTGAAGCCCTACGTGTGAGAGAGTGATCTAGTGAAAGGGGTCAACAAGGGAGATCATAGTCTATAGGATGTAAGAAAGCCTGAAGTGTTAGAATTGTGGGAAATTATGGTACTCGAGGAAGGACTATTAGCATTTAAGAAGGAAAAAATGATGAAAAAACAAATTAATCATTAGCTAAAGCTAGTACATCATAAGAGACGCCAACATGTTAGGATTTCTATCTTAGTAACAACTAATCTCTATTATATGCTTGGGTTTTGGACATAGGTGCATCTTTCCACATGTTTTCACATAGAGAATAGTTTGTCAAATATCAACCCTATTTTGGTGGAATGATTTACTTGGGTGATGATCATAATTTGGAAATTAAAGGAAGAGGGGACATTAAGATCAAACTAGATAATGTCAAAAAAAGGAAGTCATGTGATGTATGACATGTACCATATATTTAAAAGAATTTTCTCTTAATCAAGATGATGTATAAGACATGGTATTCTACTACCTTTGGTAACAATCCATTCAAAATTACTGAAGGAGCCCTCATGGTACAAAAATGAGAATCTTATGGGACACTATATCATTTATGTGGTGATACAATACAAATCATACAACAAGAGAAAACTTGAGGAAAGATCAACATGCAATGATGTTGTGGCATCAATGACTTGAACATAATAGTAAAAAATGTTTGAAAACTCTACATGATAAAAGTATGCTTTTGGTATTAAGCCTTGTGATTTAGACTTGCATGAGCACTGCATTTTTGTAAACAAAGGAGATTCTGCATTTTTGTAAACAAAGGAGATTTTGGTTTACTACAAGCTATGCTAATAGTTCTAATATTTTGTAAGTTAATCATTCTCATATATTTGGACTAGTTCCTACTTTGTCTATAAATGGTGTTAGATATTCTTTGATTTTTATAGATGATTATTTTAGAAGGGTGTGGGTGTTTATTGTGGAAAATAAGTTAGAAGCCTTTGAGAAATTTGAAGAATTCAAGGAACAAGTAGAGAGAGGTTCGAGAAAGTCTATTTTATGTCTTAGATCTTATGATGGATGAGAATATTGGTCCAAGGACTCTAACAAATTTTGCATGCAAGAAGGAATTAAGCACTAGAATGCTCTTACTTATACTTCACAAAAAGATGACATGGATGAGAAGACGAATCACACAACCATGGAACATGCAAGAAGAGTGCTTAGTACATTTGGGCTAGATAACATATTCTGGGCAGAGGCTATTAATAAAGCTACATATATGATTAACATAGCATCTATAATTTTGTTGGATGGAAAGATTCCAGATGAAGTTTCGTGTGGTAAGGTAAGTGATTATTCTTATTAGTGTATTTTTGATTGTGATGCATTTCCCCTAGGTGATTATTCTTATTAGCGTATTTTTGGTTGTGATGCATTTTCCCCTATGCCTAAAGAAAAGAGTTTCAAGATTGACCCAAAATCAAGGAAACACATTTTTCTTGGTTATGAAAATGTAGTAAATGGGTATATATTGTGGGATTCTATTGACCACAAGGTAATTGTTATCCAAGAAATTATTTTTAATAAAAAATCTATGCAAAGGAAGGAGGTAAATAGACACCTCAGATTATACTAGTAGAAGTAGAAATGACTGAAGATGAAAATGAAGCTTATGATCAACATGGATACCAATAAGTTTAGTAGCCACAACTCACAATATCTACACGTCCCAAGAGAATTCCATAAAGGTATTCACTTGATTTTCAGTCTTCTTTGATTTTTTCACACATGATGGTGAACCTAGTTCATTTGAAGAAGCCACAAAATATGAAAATGGAAATAAATGGAGGAAAGCTGTGGATGAAGAAACGAAAGAATTACACAAGAATGAAACATGAGAACTTGTGGATCCCCCACTAAGAATAAATGCTGTTGGAAATAAGTGGGTGTATATACTAAAGAAAAACAATGATGGGTTGCTGGAACATAATAAAACCTGCTTGGTAGAAAAAGGCTATGTGTAGAAGTTAGGTATATATTTGAATGAAATATTTTCTCCGGTAGTGAAACTTACTGTTGTAAGGGTTTTACCTGCACTTCTAGTAGCACAAGATTTAGACTTGGAACCACTAAATGTAAAATTGCTTTCCTACATGGTGATCTTAATGAAAAAATTTATATGAATCGGGACAAGGGATATAAAGAAGGAGGCAAAGAGCATTTGGTTTGCAGATTCAAGAAATAACTGTATAGATTGAAATAGGTGCTAAGGATGTGATACACAAAATTTGACACTTTCATGAAGAGCCAAGGTTTTAGTATAGTGAAGTTGGCCATTGTGAAAAAAACAAGAGGTTTGATGATGACAATTTTATCATCTTGTTGTTATATGCTAAGATATGCTACTTCTAGGCCTTAGCATGAAGAAAATCATTGATCTAAAGGCTTAGTTGGCTAGGGAATTTGAAATGAGGATTTAGGAACAATACATAAAATTTTAGGGATGAAGATACATAAGGAAAAAACAAGTAGGCGAACCTAGTTAATTCAACATTCATATACAAAAGAAGGTTCTACAATGCTTCAATATGCATAATGCAAAACTAGTTACCACCACACCTCTTGCACACTTCAACAGTGTCTTTTGAACAATTTTCTACCACAAAAGTAGAGATCACAAGCATGTGTGACATACTATATAAAACAACTTCAGGGAGTCTCATGTTTTCCATGGTGAGCACTAGACCATATATTACTCAAGTAGTGGGATTTGTTAGCTAATTCGTAACAAATGCTGGTAAGGATTATTGGAATGTTGCGAAGTAGATGCTCAAATATTTATGGGGAACTTCAAATGGTGCTATTTGATACACATTGATATATTTACAAATTAAAGGTTTTGTGGATTCTAATTTTGGTGGGGATAGAGATGGATGAGAGTCCACTACATGATATACTTTCAGGCTTGCTAGTGGAGCTCTAAACTGAACACCTAAGTTGTATCCATTGGTGGATTTATCAACCACTAAAGTAGAGTATGTGGCATCAACTAAAGCCAGTAAATAGACAATATGGATAGAGTGACTGATGGAAGAATTCAAGATGATACACGGGAAGAACACCTTGCACTGTGATAAACAAAGTGCTTTTCACTTAGTGAAGTATTCAATATTTCATGATTACATGAATCATATTGATATGAAGTTCCATTTCATAAGGAAAGTCATGGAAGAAGGTTGGATCTTGTTAGAGAAAATTGATACTCTTAAGAATATTGCATATATCATTACAACTCCAATAAGGACAAAGGAGTTTGAATGGTGTAAAAATTCTCTTGGCTCCTTGAAAATGTGACAATGGAATCATTAGAAAACAATATGTGGGTGGAAAACATTGGCAAGAAGTTTTCTATATATTGAATTTAATTGGGAGAATGTAAGAAGATGAATTTGGTATCTATATATGTAGCATTATTGATGTAGATTTCTTGACTAGGTCGAGTGCATGAGGGTGAGGACCTGAGGAAAAAAATTCTAGACTCTTCGAATGTATCTTAGTTATTTCCAAGACCCTCATACGTATTGTATAAAAGGGAGATGCCCTCCCATAATTGTAATCCAAGAGATGGAATAAAGCATTGTAAGTTTTTTGCTGAGTAATAATAAAAGATCGATGTTTCCATGGCCTTATGATTTTACCTACGTATAATATGGTTTTGAGATAAATCCCTTGTTCTATTGTTATTGTTGTTTGCTTCTATTTCTTATACTTTTCTATGTGGTTTTTCTTGTCAACTTTATATATATGCACAATTTAGTTTTAGAGGTTAAATTAACTAGTTCTTGTCAATATTATTGTTCATTTGGCTATTTTTGTGACAGTAGGTTCCAAAATATTTACGAGGCATGTTAGTATATTCCTACAAGTTTATTAGGGACGTCATCCACCAATGTGGGGAAGAATCCATGGATTTCTTCACGATATTTCCTTGGAAATATATATCTACACACAAATTATCATCACTTTCTTCACAAGTGGACATACACTATAAAAGTGCTATCGTTTGCATGCATATGCCACAACATATTTTAGACCCATGTACAATTCCAAAAACGCTTCTTAATTAATAATATTACGTACAAGGGGTTAGTTCAACTAGTGGTTGCCAATGATTTTGCCAGTTATTTCTCTGTAAGGGCCCAATTAGAATATATGTAGGTGAAGTGCATTAGTCAATTCTAACGAATTTACTAGGGATTCGGGACACTATCCACAAATGTGGAAAATCATCCATGGAGTTTTCTAATACACACACACACACACGTGTGTGTGTGCGTGTGTGTGTGTGTGATTTTTTTTCAAATGAAAATTCTCATTTTTATTCACCAAACCAGGACAAAAACACATGCACCAAGTGCGTATATGCACATTCTTCCTATTTTTCACTTATGCTATCACTAATAAGCTATCTTTCAATTTTCCATGATGACTAATACCCAAACTTACTAAATGATAGACTATCATCTCTAGTTATAACAATATTCTTATATTTCATTCAACAAATGTTCAAAGTTTTAAGATTTCAAAATAAATAGTACATTCTTCTATCCTATCAAAGATAAGAATTTGAAAAAGTCCAGACCCTCTACTCTCCAGGATAGATCCATTCCAAATAGTAGTATAAAATATAGAGCCTTCTTTAATCTATAGTCTGAAGCGAATATTTATTCACTTCACACAATTAATATTACCAGAACACCTGGAATATTCAATAAGCCATTAATAGGACAATATATATTAATGATTGGATAGATAAAAAGATGGTTTACAAGAATTAGTGTCAGGTATTTTATACCCTAAGTGGTAAGGGGGGTGACTTTTCAAGTCACCTCTTGAGTAATTGATAAATTACCCTAATTAACCTACTTAGTATTAAATGTTAATATTTATAACATTTATATTTGTTACATTGCCTTCCCCTTAAGGGAAGCTTTGTCCTCAAAGCTTGTATCGACAACAATGTCTAAATTCCCTTGAATTGTCATCTCGGGATCCTTTCCTTTTTGTAATTGTGACACTATGAAATGAGACGATACGAGTTACGGATTCCCAAGGAGAGTTGTTGCATTTTATCTGTTGTGGTCCATCCCAAATCTACTTTTATCAGAGCTCTGAGATCATTTTGTGGAATGGGTCATTTCAATTGTTGCTTAGCATGTTGGTCTTTTCACTTGTCAACATAATTCTTTTGTGAGTGCTTGTTTTGATCCTGTTGTTGGTCAAAATGAAGATTATAATTAGGATGTCTATAAGATGTATGTGTTGTTTGTTTTTCTTTCTTTTGGACTGCAACTAGGACTATCTTCACTTCCTCGATTTGATTTTTGGATGCATTTTCCTAGATTTATGCTTCTTGTTTCTCTAGTAGATTGTCATGATTCTGAATCTTTTCAATTCTTTCATCTTGCGACTATTTTTCAATTTCTAATTTCTTGATTTGATTCTCTAGTTCCTGATTACAATTATTTAGACACTATTTTTCTTCTTGCTTTTCTAGTATTCTTCCTTCAAGGTCTTCACCAGAGCGTTCCTTCTTACTACTGTTTTTCAATTTTTTTATCTTTGTAATCAGTGGTTATGATTTCGTAGTCCATAAATCTCTTCGGTATTGCTTGATAACACCTTGTTGACTTTTGTTAGTTCTAACTTATGTGTCTTCTTACTATCATCATACTGCTGTTGGAGTTTTTCTTTTTGTTGTTGATGATAAAGTAACTCTGTTTCTTGATTTTCTAATCTGGACTTGTGTCAATTCAACATATTTTTCCATGATGTGCTTGATTATACGCTTTATTTCTTCTTCTAAATCATTATCGCTTGCTTTGTTGTCATTTTTTGACTTTCTGAGTTGGTCTTCGAGGTTTTGATTATGAATTTTTAAACATGATATAAATCTTTATCATGATCAAATAACATTTTCTTGTTATCTCTTATTGTTTGTTCTAGCTATCGACTTTGATACCATAATCGACGATTCTGATTGTCTATCCACTCTTTCAACCACTTCTGCATCTCAATCTTAGCTTGTAGACTTTTATTGATCGCCTTATATTGCTCTAACTCATCCACTATTGTTTGTAGTTGTGACTTCATTTCCGAATATGTAGGTGCCATTGTTTGTGACTATTTTTTTACTTCACTTTTGTCTTCTTTTCTCCTAGAAGGGTAGATACAAAAGCTGTAATAATTCTCAATATGTGTCTTTTAAAATCTTCTTTGATTATTTTTCCTCCTTGTATAAAGTAATAATTGTAAATAACACAATTATTAAATAATTATTATTAAGTAATTATTATTATTATTATTATTATTATTATTATTATTATTATTAAAAATTTAATAATAACAAATATAATTTATTACCAATTATTATTTAAAAATAATAATATAGTATATATATTTTTTGTGAATTGGGTCGAAAGGTTTTTTTGAAAAAATATATAACAATAATAAATTTTATTATTACTAATAGTATTATTAATATATATTTTTTATGAATGGGGTGGGAATTAGGGTTTAAACCCTAGAATTGAAAAAACCACTTATTAAAACAAAACCATGGGTGGAAAAACCACTTGTGGTTTTACTCTTTTATTTTTTTTACCTTCCTTTTTTATGGCAATCTTCCTTCTTCTCTCTTCTTTTTTTACTTCTTCCTTTTTATTTTTTCTTTTGACTTTCTTTTCTTTTTTTACTTGGTCAAAGACCATACATTTATGGACTCCCTAGGATTATGATTAAAAATCAGGATATGGCCAAAGGCCTGGATCACAAACTAGCTTGATACCAACTGAAGCGAATATTTATTCACTTCACACAATCAATATTACCAGAACACCTGGAATATTCAATAAGCCATTAATAGGAAAAATATATATTGATAATTGGATAGATAAAAAGATGTTTTACAAGAGTTAGTGCTAGGTACTTTATACCCTAAGTGGTAAGGGGGTGACTTTTCAAGTCACCTCTTGAGTAATTAATTAATTACCCTAATTAACCTACTTAGTATTAAATGTTAATATTTATAATAGTTATATTTGTTACATAGTCCTTCTTTAGAAAGTTAATCTGCGAGAGTATTTAGCTCTCAAAATATATGGTGAATTTTGAAAGAGATGAATGCTCTAGCCAGTTACTCAAGGTGTTAATTTCCAATATTTTATAAATAAATGAGATTCTGCTCCTGCCCACTTAGTTCACCACTAAGGAATAGTCTCCTAAAAGATGAAGATCTTGCACCCAATTTTTCAAATGCAACTTACATAAAGGTCTAAGAACCAATAACTCTACTTGATTGTTTGTAACTAATGAGCTATTGGAATTAAAGGTGATAAAACAAGAATATGAAAATAAAATAATTCTCAAAGTCCACATAATCGAGTCTATCTTGAACATGCACAATTTAAAAAATCCAATAGAGCTCATTATCGATTTGTAATTCCCCAACTACTCTAATGATCTACTCCTCAAGTCTTTTCCTTTAAAAAATTCAAATAGTGAGGATACCTAAGCAATAGCCTGGAAAGTTTGTATGTGTTTCTATCGAAATATTTGAGAATATCTTGGTATCCACACTCCCAAAATCACAAAAAAGGGAAGACACTTGAATTTTCTTAGATTCATCTACCATACCATTGTTTTAAATATTTCTCTACCAAACCACCCCGCCATGGAAGCCTAATCTTAAGCCAAGTGCTCAAATCCCACTAGACCTATGATATATATTCACATTGGATAAACAAGTGAGGCAACTCTTGTTTGTCCCTTTGACAAATAAAGAAGAAACTTGGTCCCCAGAAGCTTCTCCTCCAAAAATAATCCCTTGTAATGATTTTTTTTAGTACAATCCACATAAATATACAACTTTTCAAAGGTATTTTTACTTTGTAGAGATGTGACCACAACCATGCCACACCTTGTTGATTATTTGTCATTAGAAACTAATAGCCTAGCCTTGAAGTGTAAATACCTCCTCTTTTATTTCCAAGCCAAACTAGTTGAATGGGTTCATTCCATATTCTAATATGTGTTCTCCGTAAAGCCCTAATCCATCCCTACCCCACACACCCATGTTCTTACTTATTCATGGTCCATTTAACGAAACCACTTAGGAGAGTTGATAATTACAATGTTTATATATTTGACACATGATTTGATTAATGAGGTAGAAAATAGGTTTCAATATTATATTAAGAAAAAATCATACTTTGTTACATGGAATTGAACTTGAATTATGGTTGAAAATTTAATTTCAAGTCACAATGAAAAATAAAATAGACTTTGCTTCTCTTATTATGTCTGGATTTTCATATAATTTTTGTTGACAATTATTCCACACTAATATTCTTCTTGATATTGAGGCAGGGTGATCAAGGAAAATCCCCCCACAACTAGCACACCCACTGATGAAGATGATGTCATAGATGATGATAAGAGCTATGAATTCATCAATATCTTTTACAAAATTATAAAGTCCTTGATAAAGGCCAATAAAGAACTCATGGAATTTCTCGGGCGTGATCCTACATAGGAGAGATTAGCAATGATGGAATTTTTAAGTTAGAAGACATAACATTATGGAATAAGTGAAATTATTTAACAATATTATTTAATGCATATTAATTTATAATTTTTTTGCTACATTTATATGATATAATAAAAAAATATTTTATTTCTATAGTTGTTTCTTCAGTCGGAGTAGATTAGTCATGGGGAATTGTTCATAGAAGTGGTGTTGTTGTTGACACAAACCCAGCCAACAAAACTAGTTGAAATGGGTTTCCACTCTGCTGACACCTAAACCATCGTGATCTCCCTGAGCACCGTCCCGAACAAGTTTTACCCTATCCAACAACACCCACAGAGTGGATGAAGTCTCACCCAAGATGTTCAAGGGAGAGCTTATGGAACCAAGTTTCTGTAGAATGAGAGAGGACAATGTGCATCAACTTATCAAGTTAGCACAACATTAACAGATCTGATCATTCACTTAAGCATTAATAGGACCAATCATTATCATTCTTCAATAAATCGCATCATTCAATCATAACTACGGTAAACACATTGATGTACAAACAGATCCAACAGAATAACATTATGTAAAACAGGGAAACATAACATCATAGATCCATGCCGTGGATTCACATATCATTCATCATTGAGTGGCAGAAAACAGTAAAACATAAAAACATAAAAGAACCCAATGATTCAACTTAACTTTCTTCTTGTCATATTACTTCTACGCAAAATCATAGATTCTCCAAATAGTTCACAGATCAGTAGATATTTGTTCATGTGCAAATCACAACTCAATGTCTCAAGATCATTCAAAAGCAAGATGCTCTCTCGATCATATATATTATACTTACAATTCAACATCTACTTATGGGCATGCGCCTTTACATCCAAGCTCCACTTAGACAACTTCCTAACTAACTCTTAACTGATTCTACAAATTAATGACCAATATCCACAAAATATGGTCCAAAACTACAAAATATGACACAAAATATATATAATATTTTATTCTCCACCTTGCGCATCATCTTCCACTTGCACAGTGCCTTTGAGCTTGCGCAACATCCGCGATGCTATGCAATTAACTTATCCCAAAACCCCTTGCCAACAGGCCCCCAACACAATCTTGTGGCTCACCCTCAAGCCACACTAGCTAAACATGGTGTACTCGGTAATATTGAGCTTTAAATCCTCATGTTGTTGAGTAATCATCTTGACATGCACTTTGACTCTTTCAACTATCTCCTGGCTCATCGTCAGATCATGTGTGACTGGATGCTCGATCGATTTCTCAACGATCTCCTTTTTACCTTCCTGTGTTTCCTATAGTGAAGAAATCGCTTTATAGAAAGATGTGCTCCAATCTCTTGAAACTCATCTAGCTGTGTGCTACATCGCTATTTCCTTTCTTATGCCTTTGCTACCCACTGTTTTAGCTCTTTTAGCTCCATTGACTTGGTGATATGAACCATCAGTGGAATTGTTCTCAGCTACGTCTTCATTGTCGCCAGCTTCCCTTTTGCTTCTTGCAACTATGTGGTCAGTTGCACCAACTGCTCATCCTGCACTATGCTTCCCCAAAATTATGTAGTCACATACGTCACTTTATTTGTGTATTTATCCATCTCGTCGAGTTGTGTTTCCAAATATTCTATAGCACTCTTCCACTCTGCTATTTTCTCTAGTGGTGTGGCAGGGTGCACCAAGGCCTCCAAACTGCTATTGTCCCATTGTAACTTGGAAATGACGGCCCCAATCCACTGTGCTCTAGCCACCGCATCCAGCTCCATGGTACTCTCCAATACATATTGCCAGGAATCCCCAAATGCCTCTTCCAATTTTACTCAGCTATCGCAGAGATGTGCCTTCTCAACGACAAGGTGATCTTGTTCTTTTTTCAGTTCCATAATCTCCTCGATGCTCTTAGCCTTCAATTCCTCTTGTTCTTACTTTAGTGCTTTGATTTCCTACGCTTTCTTGTCAATCAACTTCTCCTTTTTCTATTGCAATTCCTCAAACTCTTTTTGTGCTTTCTCCTATTTCTCCTACAATCAAAAGAATCGATTGTTGATTTCTTTCTGTCTGACTGCCAACTCCTAGTTATAGACTTGTTGCATGTGTACCAACGTCTATGTGGACAACACATTGATATATAGTGATATGTCCTACAGCTGCTACAGGGAGTTATTCAAGTCCTCTATTCCAACTCCAATCGCAGTCGAGGGAATTTGAACATTCCTAACCCGTGGCTTAGTGCTGATTGACACAAAGTCCTACATAGTCGTACCTTATGGTGCTCTCTTCAAAACAACATCATATAATGAATCGAGTTTTTTTCTTACCTCCGCAAGTCCTTCCTACGTAGATTTTGTAATTTCCTTTGTTGTCGCATATGTTGCGTATGCAACTACCTTGATAATTCGATTCAACTACATGTCCATCCTTGACGCGGTGCTACTACTCGCACCCTGCTCCATGCACCTGTTTGTTCTTAAATTGTTGAATATGTGTTCTACTTTTGGATCCGTATGTGTCTTCAATGATTCTGGTATGAATCCTAATCACTGTGCTGGTCGTCCTTATGCACGATATCAACATGTGTGTCCGTCGGGGGTCCCTTCGATACTTCTTCCAAACTAACTAGTTCCTGCCATTCTGCAAGCCAATCATTAACCATTGCCTCCAATTCTTTAGAAGACAATTTATAAGGTGTCGACAACCATTTCCTATCCGAGTCACGTCATGCTTGTATGTGAATAGCGTGTGGTCCAATTGTGAACCGTGCAATCCTTTGATACTTCACTGTAGCTTCCTTAGATAACTGGGGAACTTTCCCAGCTGTCACTTGCATTTCTTCCCAATAAACCCAAAATTGGATCGCAAAGTCCTCCATTCTTTTATATTCCTTTACCCACCAGATATTTTGGTAACGGGAACCCTTACATACTTTCATCGCTTCTACGTCCATGACTTGATAGCCAACTAGCTCTATCCAAGCCACAATTGTGATTAAAATCAACAACCAACTATAGGTAAATGGTCCCTCTCCTATTTGTACTACCACTGCATCCTCTGCCAACTGTTTCATCAAAAAAAGTGGTTATTTCATTTGTACCCCTTCCATGCACGCAATCACCCACGAGTTACATTGTATGGGCAGTTCTTCCTGACCACTTTACTCACCAAAATCCTTTCCCCGATACGTACCGTCTGGTCATTTATACTATCAATGCGGTAAGTCTTCCCATCGCGCTCCAACCCATAGTGCTTCTTCAACCTCGCTGCAAGCTTCTTGTTATTATCCTTTCCTCTAAAATATTGTGACGAGTCTGGCCCATCCTTCGGCGATCCGGTGATATCTGATATCAAGTCCACCATGATTTCAACTTGTGTGTCCAGCCACAACATTCCTCCATGAAAACAGGATACAATATGCTTGATGTAGGCATTCGTCTCATTCAGCCACCCAAAATGCAACATGTTAATCATCCCCAACAACCTCTCTTTATTCATCTCGCTCACCCATTCCCTTGGCATACATTCTATCGGGACTCCTTCCATTGTTACCACTGACACAATGGGTCCTTTGCAACATATTCCCATTCAATCAAGTCATGGTCATCATACTTCATCTGCATCAACGTAGGCACAATATCTGTAGTGCATACCATCCCCTTTCGTAGCGCTGACATCTTCACTTTGTACTTTTGGTTCTTGGTGAGCCTCACGGGCTATGCACTAGGACGACTGGGAGGTATATACCTAGGAATTTCCTTAATAGACACCCCTGTTTGAGCCGCTGACTCTACAACTCCTAAGCTCGAAGGCCCGGTCTGCGCAATTTTTTCTGCTGCCCTCGTAGATGTTCTGGTCTACGTCTTTTGCAGCGCTGGAGAGATAGGCTTCTGACCCTTCCTCTTCTTCTTCGGCACCGATGATGATGTTATCGACATACTAGAAATTTCCTCCTCTATCATTACTGGATCAATTGATGACTCCCTTTCACTTGAAATATCGACTGTGATGAGTTCACTTTGCATGCCGCACCAATGCCCCATAATTATTCAATAAGCACTCAACCTCACTTCACTTAGAAATGCACTCAAATCAATCTAACTTAGCTCTGCAACTCTGCTCAACCTTGCATAATGATAACCTCCGACCGCACTCGGCCCCTTCTTATAGCGCCAAATCAATCCTTCGACCATCATGAACGAATCATGTCGATCATCATGAACAAATCTGTCATTAATGACCTGAATATGTCGACGATCTTTTTAATCCAACGGTTGGATCGGCCATAAATACGCGTCACTTCACCAAGTGTCATCGGTTGATTGCTTTTAACTATCCTCATTTATTAGTGATTTGACTTTGTGCGCATCCTTGCAGTTGTCGTAGCATGACCTCCTAACTGCACTACTAAATCCTACTCTTGCGCACCCACTTCCTCTTGGTGTGCCCTCCTTCTTTTTATCCATCCGTCCTACTTTTTTTTTCCATTACGCGGTTCTGGGCCCGTCCTATAGGGCTTCAGCCTCCTACCATTCACTAGCTTTGGAAGCATTTCTCCATCTAACTACTGCAATTGAACTACACCTCCTGAAGTAATGGAATTAACAAGATATGGACCTAACCAATGCATCTATAACTTACCTGGATGCTTCATGAACTTGCTGTCATACAACAGCTCGAAATCTCCTTGCTTAAATTGCTTTTTATTTATGTGTCGATCATGACAAAAATTTTGGCGATCCTTCTCGACACGCTGGTGAAAACCTGCGATAAAGTGATCCTCCTCAAGTTGCACTATTTGTGCCAAGCATTCTTTTAACACTTCTTCATCATCCATGCCCGTCGCTGTTGCTATGCACAAACTCAAAACAATGTATTCCATAGGCATGAATACCTCTTTCCCATACACCAATTTGAACGGTGTTTACCACATCAATCTCTTGCAAGTGGTGTGATATGCCCACAAGACTGCTGGAATCTTCAAATCCCAGTCATCATAGTTTGCGTTACATACCTTTGTAAGTGCATGCTCCAATACTTTGTTGAATTCCTCCACAGTCACATCTGCTTATGGATGATACATAGTACTTTTCATATGATGTATATGTAGCTCCTCTATCAGTGTGCTTACTCTGCAATTGATGAAAAGACTTCCTTGTTTTCTCATCAATATCCTTGGACATCCAAATCGAGTAACAATTTTTTCAAAAAGGAAACTTTTTGTTGTCGCAACAGTATAATCCACAATAGGTGTGGTCTCCGGCCATCATGTCAAATAGTATATCGCGGTTATTATGTATCGTGCACCAGTTCGCTTCTTGGGTGGGTTGATTGGTCCCACAAAGTCCACATGAAATGGCTGCAATGTCACTTGAGGCACTAGCGGCATGTCATCCCTCTGTGATGGTTTTCCAGTTCATTGATAGGCATCGCAACTCTGTGGACAATATGTTGCATCATTATGAAGAGTGGGACACCAAATCCCTATGTGGAGCATCTTCCTAGAAGTAGGGCGACCTCCATAATGTCCACTAGTAACCTCTGCATGGGCCTTTTCAAAAATATTCCCTTGTTCATGTGGTAGGACACATCACCACAAAATATCTTATGGTTCTCGTTTATATAGTTGTCCTGCGATCAACTAGAAATCTGAGGCCTTAACCACCAAATGATTCTTCTGACTTGTAGTAGGGTCCTCTGGCGTGGTTCTCATCACCAAAAATTGGATGATTTGATCATAATAATCATCAACCATGTCGATTCTGAACAACTACACATCTGGAAATCCATCTTCAAAGTTTGTTGGTTCTTCACCTATCTCAATTTGGGATAAATGGTCAAGGCCAGCATTTAAGAAACCCAAATTCACAATTATCTCAAAATCAAACTCTTGAAAGATAAGTATCTAGCGACAAATCTGCCCCCCCAACACAGGCTTATTGACCAAGTATTTCAATGCATAATGTTCTATGAACACCTTGAAATGACCACCCAACAAGTAATGCCGAAACTTCTATAGCGCATACACCATCACCATCCCTTCCCTTTCTGTGGTTGTTTAGTTTTTCTCTACAGATGGTAGATTTCGACTAGCAAAAGAAATCGGGTGATCTATATCTCCTTCTCCTAGTTGCATGAGCACCACTCCCAACGCAACAGATGATGCATACACATGGACATGGAAATCCTTGTTCCAATCATGGAAAACCAGTATCAGTGTGGAATCCATCATGGTATTCAGTGTGTCAAAACTTCCTTGATACTCTTGAATCCATAGAAATGTAGCGTCCTTATTCAACAACTTTTCTATCTATGTTTTCATCGCACCATACCCTCGTATGAACTTGCGATAATACCCTATGTGCCCCAACATCGCTCTAAGCATCTTTACATTTGTAGGCAATGATAAGCTCGAGATAAGTGCTAATCTTCACAAGGTCAACCAACAATCCTTATTTGCAAACGATGTGACCTAGCAGCATCCCAAAAGGTGCACAGAAAATACACTTCTTTGAGTTCAGTGCGATCTGATGCCATCGACACCTTTCTAGCATTAGTCCCAGATTTTCCAGATGATCTCTAATCAATCCATAGGCTGTCCAGTCATTCATATAAACTTGTAAAAAATTATGAATAAAATCTTTGAATGTAGCGACAACATCCCTGGAAAATATCACAGGCGCATTCTTCAACCCAAAAGGCATCACAGTGTACTAAAAACAACCTCTTTCAGTGACAAATGTTGTTTTATGGTGATCCTCTTTTACGACCCTAATCTGGTGATAGCCAGAAAACCCATCCATGAATTAATACATCTCCTGATCTCCTACTCCTTCTAGAACTTCATCAATGAATGGTGTCAAAAATGGATCATGTATACACGTATCATTCAATTTTCTCAGGTCGACACAGATCCAAACCTCCCTCGTCGTTTTGTCCTAGACTCCCATTGGAAAAATCCATTTTGATTCTTCGACTGATTCAATGATTCCAGCATCAAGCATTTTGTCGAGCTCAGCTTTTAATCTCTCTTGTTATCATGGATTCAAGCGATATAGTCATTTTCTTATTGGTTTCATATCTAGTTTCAATCGAATCTTCATTTCCCCCAGATCTCCCAGTATGCTCTTCATCTCAGAAAACATTGTAGGGAACAAATCTTGGAATTCATGCAACAAGTCTATGATCGTTGCCATCGTTTCTTCATCCCAATAGTCCCCAACATTTGCAAACTTTGGGTTCTCCTCCATCCCAATGTTGACCTTTCTGATCTTTAAGGGATGATTCAATGGATCTGTCGGTACATCTGGTGCTACGACCTCCCAACTTCCTTCTGTTTCCAGAATATTGATATTCCTTAGGTAATCATCATCATCTGGTCCTCCAGTCACATTATAACATTCCATCATCATCTACATATGACAATGTTCATGCGAATCTACTAAATATGCGATAGGTACTACCTTTAGAACAACATCGTGGATGAGTTGTAGCACATTATGAACATCTGGATTCGCATACGCAAAATTGAAGGTGTGAGTGAAGCAAACTGTCAATTCCTCCCAGGTAGTGATCTCTCTACGCAACTCAGCTGATACATACCAAGATCTCGACATTTCATCCAATGTGTGGAAAAAGGAATGGACCCATTCATCCTTTGGTCATGATGCCCACAAGGTATGGCACTCAATCAAATGATCATTAGGACTATTTCGTCCATCATATCATCCAGCGTGGTATATTTCTGCATCTCCAAAGTGAATTGTCATCGGTCTTCGACAATGTGACCATCCAATGATCGATTTATTATGATTCTCCCACCATCGTGATGGAGTAGCCTTCATTGCTTCCTCTAACGCCAACAACCACTGTGGTTCTGACACCCTATCTTCAAATGTAGCAAGAAATTTAGATAACTTGGGAAGACCTTCATAGATTGGTAATTCAACAATCTCATATGTGACCCAACGTAGTGATTGTGTAATCAAGCTACACTTTCTTAGTGACACCTCATGCAATTGGTTCTACTAGTTTTCTAAGGCATCGTCAGAATCAGAAGACGCGGAGCTAGCGTTGCACCAATCGAGTTCCCCATCAGCAGTTGGATGGACATAATATTCTAATTTTTTCTATGCATGATCCCATCCTCTAACAACTTCATCTTTCATCGTCTCAATATACTTCCGCCCTTCATTTGGATCCATCGAAGCAATGACTCTGATATCTTGATTCTCAAATGTCATCACATGCTTTTTAAAATTGATTACTGCCATTTTGTTCTTGGCCCATCCAATCCCCAGCAATGCAGGATAGGATCCTCCACCATCAACAACTTCAATCACATCTAAATTAGTATAGGTATTCATTCCTTCCATTTCCACAGCAAGGTGCGAAACCCGCCCAATCGGTGTTACTCTGGCCTAGTTGTCCAGTCACAGTTGTATCAGAGACTAGTTCAGCGTTGGGCTCCCCATATTTTTCCATGTCTGTCTCATCAAAATATTAACATCTAAGCCTAGATCCAAGATGATTGAATCTACCTCGTACTCCCTAATCCAAATGTTCATGCACATTTCTTTCCTCGTCCTTTTCTTATGCAAAGAATTCACCATGGAATCCTTTTGTCCCTTAGCCGGTCGATGCAATAGATTCTCAATCTCGGCAAGAGCATCAAGATATTTTTCCAGCGACAAGCAACTCTCAAAGAATTTCTTGAAGGTACCATGTTTTCATGATGGTCTATCCTCCAAAGTGGAATCAAAAGTAGTGGGCATTTCATAAATAGGTAACTTACCAGGATTTCTTCTGATCACATCGTGTGCTTCAAAGGATGTATCTTTCTCCGTGTTGATGTGAAATTGCCCCTTCTTTTTTATAGCTAACCAGACTTGTGGAATCAGACTATCTTCTCCAGTTGTCACACCTCCGTGAGTGACGACAGCGACATCAACATCCTGTGTTTTGGGATCTGCCGAGATCGTTGCAACCATTGGTCCTTGGTTCTAGTTCAATGGTGGATTCACAGGTTGATTCACATTTTGATTTGTATTTTGGTTTTGAATTGGAATTTGGTTATGAACTAGAATTTCATTCTGATTCTGCAACTAGCTCTTGTTCTGCAATTGATTATGGTTTTGCATCTAATTCTGATTCTACAACTGATTCTTGTTCCGCAATTGTGGAACATTTCCAGCATGCCACCTCATGATCAGCTGTGGACACTTCTCAACAGTGTGATCAATCGTGGTACAATACGTACATGTACACTACAAATGTGGACCATCTCTCTGGTAATGCCCCAATACACCACAATTATAACATTGGACAGGTCCGCAACCTCCTTCTCCTCCTAGACCAAAGACCCTGCCTCGTCCGCCTCGAAATCCTTCGCAGAATCCTCCTTGTTGTTGGTACTGCAGTTGAGAAAATTGTTGTTGTGGGGGATTTGACTGTTGTTGAACATAATGCGCCAACTGAATGATACAGTGGTTGTTGAGGAGCCATCTGCATCTGGTTATACTGTGGTTGTGGTACAAACTGTTGTTGTGGTTGTTGCGGTACAAATTACATATGCGATTGTTGTTGCGGTACAAACTAAGGTTGAGGTGGTGGCTGTACCACCTGTGGCTGTGGATGTGGTTGTTGGACTTCCCCCTTCACATAGTACAAGTCATATGTTCTTTCCTAAATTAGTTCATATGTTTGAAAGTCTTTATCTTCATGCCCAACAGATCGACAAAATGTGTAATATAAGTTCATTGGCTTCATTACCATTTCCTACATGTATCCACATTCCTCGTGTCGATGCCCATATACTTTAAAAATGCAACACCATAGTACACTGCAACAACTCAATGGGTTCGACGCCCCTGACAACAGGTAGTTCCAAAAATCTGGGCAAGTATCCCTGGTATTTCCATCTGTGTGACATCGAGTGCACCAGAGATCCTCGCATTGTTCTTTCCCCTTCTTAATGTCTTGCAATTGGAGTTTCAATTTCACCAACTACGTCTAGATTTTGTTCATAGCAACTGCATTTTCTCCAACGTGTGAAGCTTCCAACTTCATGGCGATCTCCAGATCCTTGCTCTGTGTTGCAATCTTGTGCTACATCAGTGGTAGTATGATATGAGTTACCAACGCTACAATGAACCATTCCTTATGCTAAATGTCACTCATCTCAAAACTGACTCTTTCCATTAGTGTCTTTAATCTTTGATCGTAATCCTAAATAGCTCATTGGGATACTACTTAATTTCCTTAAGTTTTGTAATATACCGTGCTTCAGACTTTGGTTTTCTGAATTCTTCAATAAGTCCTCTCCCGACTTCTTCTAGTGTCTTCGCTGGAGTTCCCGTAGGAACTTGTACAAATTTCATGTACCAATCTAATCCGTGACCCCGAAGGGTTGTCGCTAATTGGCCCTTCTTGACATCATCATCTACAGTTTGTTTGATAGTCCATAATGCCTCACATAGGAACTAGTATTGTTATGGATCCTCGGTCTCGTTCCCATGGAACAAAGGTAACTTTTCCTCGTCTCCCGCCATCCTTGGCCTTCTTCCTACAGATGCTGATCTACTACTACTATTAGAGCGATGTTGGCCTATTGGAAATGTCGGTGTTGAACTTACGTTTCTTCTTGGTTGCGGCGTAGTGAGCGGAGGTGTGGATATGTTGTTTTCGGGGTTTGATTTTTCCTCTGCCCTAGGCTAGTCTGGGTTTGGTGGTCCTTGTCATCATTGTAGGGTCGCTCCCTGGATTCCCTCATAGTCTCTTCATAACTTGCACCCATTTACCCCGCTGTATCATTCCATTCGTCTCCCCCCTTTCTTCACGGTATCCATAGCCCTCACACATTAGATTTCTACTACTCGAGATGCATCTTCAGTATTCCTTTTTCACAGACAAGCAACTTAATTAACAATTGTAAAGACAATAAGAACCTACCTCTTGGTCCCTTAAAAAATTATCTTTCTTCTTCACTGTAGGAATTAGTAGTATCAACCATAAACTTGGTGATATAAACTTCCAAGATACTATCCAACTAGATTTCAACATCCCGTGATGCTTTGTTGTCATTTTCTTACAAATCCTGGATCAGTTCAGGGGTCTAGGATGTTGGCTCACCTCCTTAGAAATTTGTTTTGCGATAGGTGAATCGCACCAACCATTCATACAATATATCGGGAATTCAGAGAAAAAAATATCGTGTGGACCTTCGTGTATGTACCTTGCCAGCCACTTATCCGTCATCAGTCCAGGGTTCTGATTTTACTTCTCACCAAATTCTCATAGTTTCTGGTCGAACCAGTCTTGAATTTCTGGTCTTGTCGGATGCCACATGTCCTCCCCTCAATCGCAAAAAGGTCCCGGAAACGGAACCAATTGTTGACACAAACCCAGTCGACAAGGGTTCCCACTCTATCGACACCCAAACCATCGTGATCTCCCTGAGCACCAGTCCGGACAGATTTTACCCCGTCCAACAACACCCGCAGAGAGGATGAAGCCTAACCCGATATGTTCGAGGGAGAGCTGATGGAACCAAGTTTTCATAGAATGAGAGATGAGAGAGGACAATGTGCATCAATTTATGAACTTAGCACAACATTAACAGATTTGATCATTCACTTAAGCATTAACAGAACCAATCATTATCATTCTTCAATAGATCGCATCATTCAATCATAACTACGGTAAACACATTGATGTACAAACATATCCAACATAATAACATTATGTAAAATAGGGAAACATCGCATCATAGATCCATGTCGCAAATTCACATAGCATTCATCATTAAGTCGCAGAAAATAGTAAAACGAAAAAACATAAAAGAACCCAATGATTTAGCTTAACTTCCATCTTGCCATATTACTTCCACACAAAATCACAGATTCTCCAAACAGTTCATAGATCAGGAGATCTCAGTTCATACGTAGATCGTGGCTCAATATCTCAAGATCATTCAAAAGCAAGATGCTCTCCCGATCAGATCTTTTACACTTACAATTCAACATCTACTTATAGGCTTGCGCCTTTACATTCAAGGTCCACTTAGACAATTTCCTAACTAACTCTTAACTGATTCTACAAAATAATTACCAATATCCACAAAATATGGTCCAAAATTACAAAAGATGACACAAAATATATAAAATATTCTATTCTTCGCTTTGCACGCCATCTTCCACTTGCGCGGTGCCTTTGAGATTACGTAGCATCTTCAATGTTGCGCAACTAATGCATCCCAAAACCCCTTGCCAACAGTTGCATCAACCCCCCAATGTCACTGTAGGCATGATCCACACAACCACGAGGTTATTTTCTAGTCCACATGTGGATTGGATGACTAGTGGACCTTCTGGGCGTCATGAGATTCCCCCGTAATGCACACTAAACTGTGCACATGATAGATTAGATCATGAAACTCATCAAGATTCTATAAAACGTTATCCTGGAGCTGTACATGTCACAAGAAAGGGAACAATCATGGCCAATTTTCTAATGGACAAGAACATGGTCTCCCTAAAAATATTTTAGCTACCATGTATTTATGAATATCTCAATAAATTCATACTATTTTATTATAATAGGCATCTCAATGTTTAATTTATATTACTAATTATCATAACGTTTTGCAAGAAATAATGTATTCTATAAAAATATGTAGAATAAAGGTTTAGGTATTTTTGGGCCCACCATTCATACACGACGGAATTCCCAGGATCCCGATAAGAAAAATGTTCTCATTCATTGCTTGGTTGAGAAGTTTGGAGATACATTCAACAAGATCGAAATCACCAAGAAATCCAACACATATTCAAATATGTGAGAGACCAGTATAGGAAAATATTGAAAAAAAAACCCAAGTGCAATCGTCCTTTGATCATTCCCGAGAGGGAATGGAAGGATATTATGACCAATGCAAGAGAGAAGGAGTTGAGAAAACAAGGGAAGGAATCTCCTAGCCATAGATAATAGTTGATATTTTGAATTTGATATCTTGAATTTTTGTTATATCTACAAGAAACCTTATAATATATAACCTATCTGAATTTGCGTAGGCTCCTAGACATATCCAAAGCAACTCGTAGATAATAGTTGATATTTTGAATTTGATATCTTGAATTTTTGTTATATCTACAAGAAACCTTATAATATATAACCTATTTGAATTTGCATAGGCTCCTAGACATATCCAAAGCGACCCATAGATAATAGTTGATATTTTGAATTTAATATCTTGAATTTTTGTTATATCTACAAGAAACCTTATAATATATAACCCATCTGAATTTGCGTAGGCTCCTAGACATATCCAAAGCAACTCGAGCAATATTGGAAAAACACAAGAAACATATAGGTTAAGGTGGTTACATGATATTAAAAGCCCAAATTGTAAGTGCCAAAAAAATTAACCATATTATCTATATAACCACATATTTTTTTTATTAATTTCAACCAATAGTCATGATTTGTGATCTTGTGCAATGCTTGGGTTCAAGCATGGATTTTATGGACGTGGTATCATGTCAAACAAGCTTTGGGAAAACACAATATGCCTCTTTGGAGGACATGGTAAATAAAATGAAAATACTTCACTCGTTGATTAGTTGCAATAAAATATATTGATGACTCACTTAACCCATACATTAATGTGTCTATTTTTATATTATTAAAGTAAAAACACTCCATTTGGCGATGGTGGATATCATCCCCACGATTCTAGTGTTGGTGAGGAACCCAACATGGTATGTGGTCCTTTAAAATCCGATGTATTTATTAACGAATATTAATATTTACTTGTATATTGTGTACTTATAACTTCTATTGTTTCAATGGTATATGAGGATGTTGATAAAAGAGGAGAGGCACATGTGAGAACCGAAACAACAATGTTTACTACTCATGATCTGGGTAAAATCCATTGTAATTATATTTGTATTGATTAAATATACAAAATATGCCTTTAAAATCCGATATATTTATCAATGACTATTAGTATTTCCTTGTAGACGGTGTACGTATAAATTCTATTGTTTCAATGGAAAATGATGATGTCGATCAAAGAGGAGAGGCACAAATGGGAACCAAACCGATGGTGTCGACTACTCTTGATCAAGGTTAAAAAAGCATCGTAACTACATAGGTTAAAAAAACATCGTAACTACATTTGTATTAATTAAACAATCCTATGAATAATAATTAACTGTATCCTTTAAATGCTTTTTGTTGCCGTAGTGGGTGCCCCTGTACTGCCTTAGCCTCAACGCCATAATACTAGAAGTAATGCATGGCATGGCATGACATGACGTGTTTCATAGTCACGCAACACGAGAATAGGGGCTAATAGTTGAAGAGGGTAGACATAATTTTGATGACGAATTAATCATGATTTCATGAAAACTAATAAGAAGAAGAGAAAGAGTGATTGCACAATTTATTAATAAAAGGACTATTTGCGGTACACTTTAATGTATTTTTTTGCTACTTGTTATGCATGAAGAAAAAGAGTCATTGCACAATTTATTAATGAAAGGACTATTTGCGGTACACTTTAATGTTTTTTCGCTACTTGTTATGCATAATTGTTACTTGTGGTATCTTAGTCTTTTGCTTTTATTTACTTTTGGTGTAGTTTTTCTAGTATATAGATGTGTGGGGAATTGAGAGTGATGTGTAGTTTTTCTAGTATAAAGATGTGTGGGGAATTGAGAGTGATGCAGGAGAGGGGGAGGGGGTGGAGGAGGAGACAACTAATCGTGCACCTTCATATGGTTGGTAATATTTTGTAGAGAATAAATTATTCTTAAAACATAGAGAATCTCACTCAAGTATCCCCTTTTAGTCTTTCAGATGTTTAATTACTATTCTGTAATATAACCTTTTATTCTCTTTGGAAAATGTAGGTTTGAAGGGTGGTAATCTCCATGGTACATAAGGCATTTTCATCAAGGGAACCATTTTCTTCTCTTGCATCATGTTGTTTTAATTAGTACTACTTGATACTAGTTTAAGTTAGTTATTTTATTTGATCATCAAAATGTTTGATCATGTGGTTAAGTGTAGGTTGGAGAGGAGAAACATTGGAGCATGTGGGAATATTTCCTCCATTGCATCAACCAAACTTTGGCTATCCATCAAGCCACTAGGTATTCTTTTTCATTTTGTTATTGCATTTTTTTTAATACAATTAACTTGGAAAGAACAATGTTATCTTGGAATTCTAAGTTGAAGGGGAACGAAATGGAATATACAACTCCTATGAAGCACTAATATTAATACATAAACTTATTTTTCGTGTTGAAATAGATTCCCATTTTTTTCTTTTTTAAAGTATTGTTTATTTTAAGCTATCAACATAGAAGGGTTCTACCAATAAATTTTGTGTGGTGACAATTTTTTGACCAAAACCATCACAACAATGTATGTATAATATGTTTGATAAATCTATCATTCAAATCCATCAACATTTGAAACCAAATTGTTTTGAAGAATTTTTATTGAATAAAGGTTTATTTGTTAGATCTACTTGTTCGTACTATGCACCCTTTGACCATCCAATATGGACATTGTAACAACACTAGCTTGGTTTTTCCACAAGTCATTTCTAGCTATCTTGCGAATATTGATTCTATCAAAGGGAGTATTTGAAGTTATAATAAAGATACCATTGGTTGGAGTGATGGAATAAAGGTAAAATAAAATAGTATGCTTCGTGTCTGACAACATATTCGACATAGCCTTCATATTCCACATTGTTTACATTTGTCACACATTTTACCAATCCACCTAAATGCCCCAAAAACCATGAAGATAATAATCATTACCGATGCTTAGGAATGTAGCTCTTCAAATATAAGAGATCTACTATTTTGTTGTTATGTTATGGAGTCCATCTTGCTATTGGTCTTAGTCAAAGTCAATGGAATCAAAGACAATATTTACAAATGAAAAAGAACATAAGGGTATTCCCTTTGATCAAATATTATAGATAGTGATTCATTGGCATCGAAGAGACATGTCTTGTTCCTATAGTTGTTATTCTCATAATTAAAATATATTCAATGCCACCTTAGATATGTTGATCAATGTATAATTATGGATTTATTCTTCAACATACCTACATTTTATAGTTTTGATGAGAAGAACATAATGAAACCATAGGAATTCCTTCGCCTTCATGTAGCTCCTTTTAGATAGTGATCTATTTAACAATTATTTCTGGTTTGGCTCATCCCACTACACAGTGATAGTTGATTTGTGGCCATCAATGATTTGATAAATCCCAATGTGCGCACCTCCTTCAAATGCAATAGAAAAGATGACAAGGAATGCACATAAAGCACATACTATAACATCATTCAATCCAAAGAAGAATATAAAGGCTCAACTACACCCATGATTATAACCTAAGATGTAGGAATTTCCATAACATTCTATGGTCGAATCCCATGTTTTCTCATTCCTCTAGTTGTTTGGAATCTTAACACACAAAAACTATCCTTTGGGGCTATATTTGTTTATGAAATTTCCTCATATGATGCTTAGAAAATATGCCTAGGATTGAAATAATGCTACTTACCTGTTGTTTTGTATGCACTTTTTTTCCTAAAAGTCGAAATGATATTGTTTATTGTTGTTAAAATGTCAGAAATAGGCCCAAAATTTGACTTAGTATTCCCAAGTTTTCCCTCAAACCACAAGACACAAACACTTACAATATCTAGGATTCCTGTAGCTCTCAAAGGTTGAATTTGTTGTCATAAAGATCTATGATCTTGCTATTGTTTAGAATTAATCCTCTATTGGTATCCTACAAAATGATAAGGAATGACATAGAAGATGATGAAAATAAACTCTGAGAAATAGATATTGTAAAACTTGTTTTTGTGTAATGCCTACTAGTATCATCCCTTTGTTTTCCTCACTTCAAATCAAAACCTCTCTTTAACCAACTAACTCCTTGAATACTTGTAGACATATGTTTTGAGTGAGTGTTTTTTTTTCTATCAAGCAATTAGAAATAAAAAATTTCTTAATATGTAATGATAGTTTTAAAAATAATCTCAAGTACTAGACCCAAGACTACTGATGATTTGCCTCATTGCTATTTTATGGTCCATATATGGCAAAAAACTAGAGGCTTTCAGAAGGTGAAACATTCCTAGAAATCTCCACAACAACTAAGCAAACCCCTCATACAAATAGGAGGGGGGGGGTAACAATAGGAAAGGGAAAATTTTAGTCAAATATATTAATAGGTAGCATAATTCCTTATGCCCACACATTTGCATCAAAAGGGTATCCTAAAAGTGAAGGAAGATGTATTTACTCCAAATTATTCATGATTATTTAAGGATTTTAGATAAAATAAATATGTGCTAATCTTATTTGTTGTAGGTGTGTAGTAGAGTTTCAAGAGTTATTCTATTGCTCCATCAACCATACCCATACATGACGCACCAACATAAAAAAAAATCTTCTTTTACAAAGGAAAATTGTTGTAATGTTGCATCCTTAGTTATTAAAATATTTTCATCCTTCATGCATCACACCCAACCACATGCATGCAAGACTTACATGAATAAGGTATGTTGATTTAACATAAAACAATGAAACTTAAACATTAAGGTGTAGAACTTGAGGCTTGTAGGACTTTTTTCTCTACATTTTGGTTAGGGACTCATATCCATAGGTAAATTGTTCTTGAGTCTTGCAAGAATGTTTTAGAATTTGAAGCAAATCAACATATTTGGAAACTTACATTTGAGTGATGGTGTTTCCCCACAACCATCTCTTGGTACAATGATAGATGTCCAACTAAGTCACTTGACATGACGATATAAAGATTCGAATATTTGATATGCAACAAGTATATCATCAAAATAGGTCATAGAGGGATACACAAATAGTGTATATATAATATTTTTTTTACATAAATAAAATATAATAATATAGACATAAAGTTGCACATTTTTATAATGGTTTTAGAAGAATTCAAATAGACATTCATTAATTATCAAACATACATGTGTAAATAATGCAACATACACCACAAATTAAAAAGTAACCATAAACTATATTTTTATCATTTGATGTCATCAAAATTTATAACATAGATAAGATTATAGATGGGACTGTCAATCATGAAATGCTAAATATAAAGAAGTGGACAAATCTTATGGCTCGTCCTCTTGTAGGAGCATCTTTCTCATAAGAAAAATCATTATCACCACCACCACCACTGCTATTTCCATGTTCACTCTCCTCTCCTCCCTTCTCCTCCTCCTCCTTTATAGATACTGTTAATGATGTGGAAGATGACCCCTCAAGAGAATCATAATCATCAAAATTGATTGGCTCTAGGACCATTGCATTAAGTAACAAGTTGGCTACTTCCAACTCAAAGTTGTTTCCCAAACCTAGATCACTAGGAATTGAATCATGAAGAGTTGTCCTTCCCTTCAATCAATCTCCCCTCATCTTGTATATATAAGATGAAGGTTGGTGTGTACAAACACTATTGTCTCTGCAATAAAATTCTCAATCTTTTTCTTTTTCAAAGTTTTCACATTCCCTTTTGTGCTCCAATTCCTCTCTCAAGAAGAGGATGAAGTAACCTAAGAGATGAGCCTTTTGTTTAATTGTTAAAGAATAGTGAATTCTCCCCTATGTTGTGCAAAAAACATAGGGATTCTTAACCTCCCATGTCTTCAATCACATTATATACTTTAAATTTATTGATTACAGTGGAACACTTTACAAATACCTTGTTCACCTTGTGAAGAGTGGATTTATCTTTATATAAATAACTTGATGCAATCATACTCCTTTTAAATTTCCCCTTTCATGTGAGAAGGAATTGCATAGAGTCCCAACATTGAGCCACTCATGATCCAACATTGATCCACTCATGATAGGACCAACAAGTGATCTAAGCAATGCAAATATGTATAATTATTCTATTGCATGTGAATAGGAATGCTTTGTATGATAGTCTATGAGATCTCTACCAATATCCCATACTCAGATCACTCATTTTGGAAAATATTTTCCTACATTGACTCCATAGACTAAACAATTAAGTCTCAGCCCACATAAACATCTTCCTTATATGGTTTGATTTGTATCTGCAAACCATATTAAATAAATGATGGGGCCTTTGATCTTAATGCTAATATCATCTACCCTCTCCCGACAACAATCATCCAATGATACGTCCCTAATTTTTTTTATGCCTTTCATCTTTATTTATCACAAAACCCCAAAACTCTAAACCATGAATGCAAGTTTGAATTTGACCTCCATTAACTCTTAATCTTAATAAATGAGGAGTCAAGCTAAATATCTGTAATATTCAACAATGATAAATATGTGAATTTTTTACAGATTGTGGGCATAGGTGTATGCACAATGCAAGGAATCAAAATACTTGTGGATATTAGTTTCTACAATTAAGTTGACAACCTTTCAAATAGGTATATTATTTGTGATAATTTGAACACAACTATCGACACCAAATTTTCCAATGACTTGCATGAAAAAATCACACACGTGTGTGCACCCTTGTATTTTATAAGAACATCCATCTCTTTCATGAAGGCTCATTGGTACATTCTTTAATGGCACCATGAAATTGATGAGTGGATGGAAGTATGGATTCATCTATATCCTCATAAACAATGATAACATTGAACGAGGGCCACGTTGATGTAATAGGTTCTTACATTTTATCCATATCCTTTCCCTTAACATTTACCATCAAAAACTTTCCTTGATCCAACTAGCTAGCTTGCAAGAAATCCCCACTTTAAGGGAAATTGGTTTAGTATGTCATTTTGAATTTATTCTTAGAGAGGAAGATCCCTTATTATAGAGACTCATCTATAATCTCTGAGTTAGATTAAGGATCCTTGAATAAAAATATAAATTTGACCACTAGACTTGCGCCCGCGCCTACCCCGCCGCGCGCCCCCCCCCCCCCCC
>LPNX010603740.1:683867-695801 GCA_001517045.1 Pseudotsuga menziesii
TCAACAGCATACAACTCAGTCTTCAGCATACAACGCAGTCTTCAATTGGATGTTTGCAGCAATATTCCAGGGTTAAATTCAAAATCGCAGCTTCAAATTCATAGCAGTGGCAACTCATCAAACATCATGGCTCATACAACCATCTCAGGCTCATACAACAACCTCATCATTCGTGACTTATACACAGCATTCACGGCCTCTTTCACTCTCCACAAATGAACATGTTTACAGAATTTATGCACAAAAAATTAGGGCAAAATTAGGTTTTGTGTAGCTCAACGGTCACAAACAATTACAGCTCCAACAGTTTACCTTCACGTAGTATTATGAGGGCGTGAATCTTCGCCAACAGTATTTTGTCACCGGCATTCAAAGGATTTACATCAACATATCACAACTTCAATCAGTAGATTAATGCACAAGCAATGAAATCAAAATATCAACCTACAGGCAAAACGTCCATTGAACTGAAAGCGTTTCATCATAACAATAGCTCAAACAAACCCTAACTTCCAGAAAATGAGATGTCGTCCTTTTGCTCTTGCTCTTCTTGAGAGGTTGATGCTGATTTCGGAGAGAAAACATCGATTAAAGTAGTCTTCACGTAGGCATCATACTCATGTTCTCACGTACTCTCAAATCGTAGCAAGAATACACAACATCTCTTCACAACGCAGTCATAAAAGATAGGACGCAGCCTTCATCTTCATGCAGATAATAAAAGCTTCAACGCAAGCTAGCAGAACGGTGTGGCAGGTCAGGTGCTGCAAATTAGGGTTAGGTATAACACACGCAGCAGCAACAATATCTCTCTCCACTGATGATCTTTAGTCTTCAACGCAATAGCAACAGCAAGACAGTTTCAATCTTCTTGCAAATGAAACAGCATGAGTCTTCATCCTTCTATCATCATTCTCCAACACACAGCTTCAGGCTTTAACATACTCTTAGCTTTGAGTATTAATATTTCTCCTTGTGCAGGTCACGGCGTCAACACATAGCTCCACGCTGGTTGCATCTCATACCATAACATGAGTCGCAGCTCTCATATATGAGTGTATACAAAATGTAGTATTTCTCCAATACTACAGTCTTCAGATTATAAAAACGTGGGTCGCAGTTCACAAGTAAATGGGTCTTCAACGCAGCCTCTAAGGAAGCTCCACGCACAATATATGTAGGATATATATCAGTCTCCACTCAGTGGAATGAATCTTCACCGGTAGTCAAAGGATTCACAACATCAAGACAATTTCAATCTTCAGGCTGTGGCGTTCTTCAACACAGAGGTCATTCTTCAGGCAGCCAGAGCGCATACTAGGCATCTATTCCAGAAATTGCAGTCGTGATCTCTTCAATCTTCGCAGATTCTCATCAAAAGACATACAATCTGCAGCATTACTCCAATACGAATTCAATCTCCAGCATTACTACTTCAATGTAGTCACGCGTTGCTGTAGCCTGTGGGTATTCTCTTGTAGTTCAACGCAGACTCAAAATCAACCTCACCGCAGTCTCAAAATCAATCTCAACGCAGTCTCAAAATCAACCTCACCGGTTCGTGGGATTAGGGTTTCCACCCTTTATGCAGTCTTCAATGTAACATTCAATAACAAGGGTTCACTCAGAAATCGAGGAGGAAAGAAGAGGTCGCAGCACAAAGAAGAATCAGCATTAGGGTTTGCAGCACACATACTCAATCATGAAGGAATTGTAACGCAGACAATGCATGCGACTCGACTGGTAGACTGAAGGAGCAGTCTGGCAATGGACTGGCAAGCAGAATGCCAGGAATGGGCAGACTGGCAACAGGAAGGAGTTATGGCAGGCAGCCAGCCAAGCTCTGATACCACTTGTTGGTAATAACTCCCAATTCATTAATTATTCAAATGCAAATGCCTATATTTATACAAATCACATGGCGGTTGGGTTTCACCTTCTGCTCAGCCTGTTTGGCTTCCTACTATTTATTTATTTACATTATATAACCCTAACGGATTATATTCTAACAATATATAGCCTCTAAAAATAGATCGTGTACGCAACCAGTAAGCTTATTATCTGGAAAATACTAGAAATTTTTATTTCTTAAGATGTATATATACATCATTTCATCCACATTCCATCCTCTCATAACAGATTCTCACCATCTCTTTGATCTTCAAGAAAGAATGAAAATAATCCTCCCAGTGTAATGAGATCTTGGGTCCTGTATTAGTATCTTACTAAAGGGCCACATCAAGGTCATTCTCATACTCCTAACTATGCCAACGAATTTGGATTGAATTGTAGGATAGATTGTGAGATATAAATATGAATATGTTTGAGTTTATATTGGTTGTTTGTTTTCAATCAAACTAAAACCATCTCTTAAATTGAAAAATCATTTATTTATTGTTGAAGTTCAATACTAGTGATATTCTTTGAATTGCTTCATTCATCATTTGGTTTTCTATTGACCTTCAACATTAAAGATATTCTTTGTAACTAATGACCTATATCCTTAGGAGAACCTTGCAAGCAATATACAAGAAACACTTTCCCACTACCAAAAAATGGTAAATGAGCATGGCTAGGGAAAATGAAAAGCTACATGGAAGAATAATGATGAACACAGACAAGAAGAGATACTTGTGAAAGGAGTGTTCATTGAAGTAGAGTTACAAGCTACCAAATCCTTGAGTTTGAAGGAAATTTTCTTGCATAGACGAGTGATTTGTCTTTTGTGACCCATTTACTATGTTAAGGGGGGGATTTGGATTCTAAGTGTGTAATTTGTATCTTTGTTGGATGAGTGTTCTAACATAAACCTACACCAGCAAATTCACACATTAATTATTTGCAAACAAACCCTTGTCACGATGGTTAGCCTATTCATTTGAAAGTATACTTTTTCAATATTAGGGGAGTGTACATATGCAGATGATTACCATAATATTACAAACAATTTAATCATTGACAACCAAATATTCGAAGAGCTAGAATAAAGCATAATTGTATCAAATCACTTTTTATCCATGAGATTGTATGCATCATAAATGAGTCATATTTGAAAATATTCCATAGATCTATTTTCTTGCAACAAAGGTACTGGTCAAGGTTGGTTGGTGAGAGAACAAATGGTTTTCCAGTGCTGCAATAATGCTCCAAGATTGAAATTTCCGACTCTTCAAGCATCTCTCAAATGTGTATATAAATAATTTTAAACCCCCCAATTAGGTTCCCTTGGCTATTGTTCAGAAAAGGAAACAAAACCTTAAAAAACTCAAACTCGTGCAAATTCCCCTAGATGCTTATTGTTGTTTGGATGACTTACTAAGATTTTCATTAAATGGTGGACAAGGCCAAGTTATCCTTCAAAGTTGGCCTTACTAGATGCAATTAAAATATAGGGATTTTGAGTTTCTTATTTTGATTATCAGTTGTCCCCACTAACTCCTTTGAATGAGCTTTAAATGATAAAGTTTCCATTTTTACCATTCTTTTCCTCTTTTAACATTTGGCATCTTAGGGCCTCTTTCATGTGGTAAATTCATGAAAATATAAGACTAAAACCTAAACTATTGATTATTATCCCGACTATACCCTATCCAACATCAATATTCATTTAGTGATGTTTTTTTTCCCGTTGCCCATATTTGTCCAAAATGGCCAGATTTAGTCCCTTTTGTATCAATCGACTGAGTTCATCTTTGAGTTTTAAGTATATATATGCTAACATTTTTTAATGACTAGGACCCTCCTCCCTCTAGAATAAATATTCTAGGCCAATTTTATTTTGTAAAAAATAGACTTGGAGTTTGAGTTATTAGATTCATAGATATTTATTTCTACCGTCATTTGGTGTCTTATTGGTCATTCTTAGCTTGTCACTGGATGGTTAATATTTCATTTTCAATCCACTACTATATGATTTAATTTTCGTTTGTTGCAAGTAGCATGGAGTTGATAAAGAAGAAATAACTAGAATGTGTCTATGAATATTGCAAGTTACACCTTTAAACCCAAGGGTTTAAGAATGTTAAGAGGAGAGAATCACACAACTTCTTTCAATTAGGGTTTGGAGGAGATGCCTTAACATTCACCATCAAAACCTTTCCTTGATCCAAATAGCTATCTTGCAAGAGATACATGTGTATAAAAAATGTATCACTAGATAAAGACACACATACAAGAGAGAGTTTAATTCATTACATATTCTTTAATAAATATAACGTTTAGGCATCTTGTAGAGTTATCCTCTACAACAAAATAATAATAGAAATCCTAGATATAGAAAAGTGCTCCATGCCAAAGCATTGTACACATCAAGAGAAAGAAATCCATGCAAGAGAAACCTCCAAGAGTAATAGGGAGTTAGAGAAATCAGGGCTCAATACCATGACACCCACATGTGCTAACCACATCATGTCATGAAATAAACCTTTTGAAACCTAGTTAAGAACACAGATCATGTCATATGATCAATGTGATAATGAAGTCAACCAATAAAGCTGAGGATGTAATGATGTCTTGGCCCATAAAATAGGATGTTATTGCACTAGGTGGTTGAAAGAGTGTCGGCACCAAAGAGTGATCTAAGCCTTTGAATCAACACACATAAGCATAATAATGCAGGTTACATCTAGGTGAAGCTTTTGTATAGTGCATTTTAAATTTTGTTGTGTTCATGGGCATTGCAATTTCGATGAAGGTTTGCATCATAGTTATTGTGGGAACGTTGCAATCCCTCTCTTTTCATTTTCAGTACAAGGAAAGTCTACATCATAGCTACATTGAAATTTCCTTCTTGCTGTTATAGGTGTGGCATGTATTTTTCCGCAAGCTTAAACGAGCATGCTATGAGGATGACTTAGAATGAAATCAATGTAACCTACCATGTGGCCTCCTATTATCATAAGAGAGGCCTATTTTTTGTTGTAAGCTCGATGGATGTGATCATAAGAGAGAAACACATTAACATCAATGTAACCCACCACTTGGCCTCTTGTCACAACCTTGGTGAGAGGCACCTCAACCATCTCTTCACTCGTGTTAAATATTGGCATGGGGGCTTGTCCCAAGACTCCTAGACGATCATACTTAGAAAGGTGACCCAACTTGGGAATTTGGAGACAGATCAATTGGAATGAAAGAGTTTGGCATGGGTTTAATGCCCACATTACATGGAGACACACTTGGGTGCTTGGGCAGGAAAGCATACTTGAAATAATCCATGGTGGGCTTCAACATTTCACGTGAGCACTAGATAGGATGCATCAACAAGTGACCATCCAGTAGAGATGGATTGAGCATCAATACCCATGAAGGAATTCATCCAAGGCATGAGGTAGCACAAACGTTGACATATGGCATGGTGTCTGCAGAAGTCTTCCTTGGAGAAGGGTGCCTAGAACATACTATAATCCGACAAAAGTGTTCCTAAGAGGTGGGCACGGTAGTATGCAAATACCCAATACATGGAATTAGATCAAGGTAGGAGTGAAAACTTGGCACACTTGGACAGGTATAAGTATCCAAAGGCATGCATGAATTTGGAGGGAGAAACCAAGCAGTAACTTAAAGGGAGTTCAATTAAGGAAGTTCGAGTGCAACTTAGGCACAATTAGTAACAAGCAGTTAGAACCACGTCTTGGCCAAGCTAGTGCAACGTCTAACTATTGGGTGGAATGGGCTGATGTTCGAACGGACTAATAAAAGCTAGAGGAGGTGGCCCTACAGGCGCTTTAAGAGGAGACCAAGGAGAGTTTGGGTGGAAGACAAATTATAGGGGTTTCTAGTGAGAGACGCTTATTGGGTGCTCTCTCGGATTGTATCCATTTTCAATGCTCCCATTTCAATTGTACTCTTTGTAACTCTATGCATATTTATGAAAAGGGTTTTGGGCACATTGAAGTTGGAGTGCCACCCATATTACAACTTGTCTCGTGTACATGTGTTTTGTCTAGTGTAACTATGGTATGTTAACACATTAAAATGGCTAAGTATGAAATTGCATAAGAGATAAAATGTTAAATCCTAAAGTGTTCTATAGGAAGTAGAGATAACTTGTTTGGATTCCAACCTGGGTTGGTCGTGCCATCAACAGGGGAAGTCTTAGGAAGTGTCGCATGAACCACTGCAAGAAATGAAGCTTAGGATGATGTGACCTCATGATAGGTGGTATCAAAGATGCAATTTGTGGAAAGTGATCCCTTCACCATTCTTATGGCAAAGAAGTGGTATTAGAGCTGATTTAGGAAAAAAATCTTCACCAAGATGTAGGAAATTTGCTGAAGTCAGATACAAGTGTTTGGAAGCATGCCGATGGTGTGACATGAGTTACATTAAGCAACAGTATTCTCAGCAAGGCATAGGGTGCCCAGGAAGTGTTTGGGTCCAACAATAGTGCACCTAGGAAGTGAGGAGCCTAGAAAGATAAAAGCCTAACATAAAGGTACCCAAGAGCAGGGCATTTTGCAAGGGTGGTGTGTGGGTGAAGTGCACCCAAAAGTGAATTCTTAAATGAAGTAAAGGTGACAAGTTGGTGTGGGTATGTTTTAGGAGAACACCAGGAGTTGTAGCATGAGTAGGTAGAGAAGCACCCAGATCATGCAACAACAAGGTGTTGGAAGTAACATATGTGTCGGTAGTAGAGCTACCAGGAGGTGGTGTTCGTAAGTCCCGACACACAACACACTGGAAATGGGTGCACCCAACAGAGAACATGCCTAGTATGGGTGTTCTCAACACACATTGATAGTTAGAAAATTTGTCGAAACAATGGTAATGGGAGGTGCGTTGGTGGAGAAGTGTCCAACACATAGTGCGCTCGGTAGGAGAGTGCCTGAATCAAAACAAGCATCAACAAAAGGGTGACTAGAAGGGGTTTACCTGAATTTGGGCACACTTTGGAACAAGTGCACCCAACACATGGCAAATGCACTCGATGGAGTTCACAAATTTGGCATGTTTTGCTAAGATTTCAATGGGATTTGGTGGAAAATTCCATTAATGCACAATATCCTAACTCGGAAATAGTTGTGACATGAGGTACTTGGAAAGGAAGAGTCATGGAAAGTCATGATAGAAGCCACGAAAAAAAATTTGGGACGTAAGCCATTTGGAAAGGACTTTTCTAAGGAAGGCAGAGTTGGAAGCTCTCTTGGAAGAAGACCAAAGAAACACAATTGAGATGATGCTGGAAACTATGAGGGAATCCCATTAGAAATAACCTTCAGAAGAAGTGTTGGAAGCAGTTAAGGCATTGGTTGCATTCTTGGGAAACTTGATGACAATTTAAGATGACGTTCACAAGATGGAGACCAACATAGTATTTGCTTTGTGGATGTGTTAGTGAGTGGGTTGAAGGTTTCCACATTAGTGGGCATCGATGCCATGCACAGTTTTGTGAGTGGTAGAATTGGGACCACACTTCATAGTAATTCCAAGGAATGTAAGGTCACATTCATATTGGTGAGCTCAGTAATGGATTCAATGGTCGGGATAGTTCGTGTAACTCCAATAAAGGTTGGAAACTGGTATGATGAGATGGAATTGGTGGTTGCTCCTTTGGATGACTATTCGATGGTATTGGGGTTGCACTTCTTGAGGTTGGATAAGGAAATATCAGTGCCTTTCATGGATTGTTTGGTTTTCTTGGTTGAGACCGATATTTGGAGTTTGTCGATGATGCTAATAAGGAAGTTGGGGTGAATTGTCAGGATGTCTTATGTGTAGTTGGATGAGACACCCAACACACCTGCTGATAGGTCTTTTGGCATTGCACAACAACATGAAGGTTTGGGCAGAAAGAATATAGGTACAAAAGAGACAATTTAGAACTTGGTAAGAAAGTTAGGAGTGTTGGAGCTTTAGGTAGATTTGATCGTGAATGAGATCAAAAGGATGTGCATTTTGAGAGACCATCCACAACAAATTGGAGACAACGCAAATATTTTATGGTAGCAGAGGTGATGGAAGTGGACACTCCTAATGGCACAATGCATAAATCAAGTGATAGAAATCTAGATGAAGCAACTGAAAAGGTGGGTTTGCTTGGACAAGACGAGTAAAATCACGATGATGGCCATTGTGATGAGGTATTTGACCAATGGTGTGTGTAGTAGATATAATACTTGGTGGTGAATTCTAATGATGATGAGGTGACATAGGTGCCTCGGGTGATCATGATGGAAGATGAGGGTGATAGTAGAAATTAAGACTTCCCATCATGAAATGTCGTAGACATAGTGGAATTTCACATACATTCTATCACGATCCTTGAGCCCATGTCCAAGAAACTAAAATATCTGGGTTATAGTCTGATTGAGATGATGGTAATACTACTTTACTTCCAAACAAAGTCATTCTTGCACAACAAGTTGGATAAGGGAAGACCACCTTGGGAACTCTCTAGCAAGTCTATAGTCGGCAATTTGAGAGACTCACTTCAGAGAGCTCGTGGTGTACCAAGGAGGACGAGACACCCTTGGAGAAAACATAGATGCATGATCCAGGGTTGATAGTAGGCATGGAACATGAATTTCACATTGAGTACCATGCATCAAAGTACGTGGAGATGTATAGGTCATGCTTGTGGATTAATGAATCTGAGTTGACACCAAGTCATTTAGGGGAGATGGGTTGTACTCCTTCAGAAATGGAGGAACTTTTGAAGTAATTTAATAGTAGGAACAAGATAGATGGATATAATTTTAGGATATTTGGATGTGGTGTCCTTGGGAACCACTTTCTATTCTTCCTAGGATGATAGTGAGCAAATCAGCTCACTACCTTTAGCACAAGAAATGACGTTGTAGGCACTTTGCATAGGATCCCTTAGACAAATTTATCCAAGTATATGTAGAGGCTTTTAGATGGACCATGAGTGTTGTAAGTTGAACTAGAGAAGGAAGCTTGGTGATAGTCGGCAAATGTGAGGACTTTACCCATTTTCGGTAGCGTGGCACAAGGTAAACATAAATAAAAAAAGTGAAGACTTTGTTTTGGATTGAGGAATTTCATTCTCATTGGGTTGAGTGTGATGATGTCATATGAAATTATGTCGATAGAAGTGTGCTTGGGAGAAGGGATCCTAGAACATACCACACTCTAGTAGAAGTGTTCCCAAGAGGTGGATGCTTTGACGATGAAGCATCCAATATGTTGAGTCGGCTTGAGGTTGGAGACTGACCTTGACACATTTGGATTAGTATAGGTATCCAAAGGTGGGGGAGTATTTGGAGGGAGTAACCAAGAAACAACTTAGAGGGAGTTTGGCTAAGAAAATTCAGGCACAGTTTGGGCATAGTTGCCTGTAAGCATGCATAAACACATATTAGCCAAGATGGTGTGACAACCAAAGACTAGACAAACTGGGTTGATGTTTGAGCATAGTAACAAGAGTTGTAGGATGTGTCCCATTGAGTGTTTTATAGGATACTAAGAAGAGTTTGGGTGGTAGAAAATTATTGGGGTTTATAGTGAGAGATGCTTGTTGAGTGCTCTTCCAGGTTGCAGCCAATTTGAGTGATCACATTCCAATTGTAATCTTTGTAAGTCCATGTGTATACTATAAAAAGGGTTTTAGAAACATTTAGATTTAGGTTCCTCCCATACAACTTATCTCTTGTTCATGTATTTTGGCTAAGTGTATTTGTGGTATGTTAATGCATTAAAATGACCAAGTATGAAATTACATGACAGATAAAGTGTCAAATGCTATAGTGTTTCACAGGAAGTAGGCGTAGTCTTCGAGAATTACAACTGGGGTTGACCTGACCACCAACATGGGAACTACTAGGAAGTGCCACACGACCTATCATAGGGAACCAATTTAGGATTATTAGCCAGGGAGGTGTGACCTTGTGACACCTCCTATCTTCATAAGAGTGGCCTCTATATTTTCGTAAGATCAACAGAGGTTGTCGTAAGAGTGAAACACAATGACATAAATGTAACCCGCCACCTAGACTCTGATATCCGTAAGCGAGGCATCTATTATTTCATAATCTTGACAGTGGTACTCGTTGTTGTACGTTTGATGCATAGTGACATTAATCCAACCTTCCACATGGCTTCTTTGTGTCATAATAGCATAAGTCTATTTCATCGTAAGATCGATAGAGGCCATTATAAGAGTAAGTGGCATCAATGTAAAAAACTACACTACATGGTAGTTTCTTCCCATATGCTTCATCATAATCGTGACAAAATACTGTCGCAAGAATGATGAATAATGCCATCATTTTAAAACCGCCATGTGGAAGTTTCTTTCAGTCTAAGGAATGATGGGAAAAAATGACCATCGGAATAATGACAAAGTAATTTAAAAAAAAAGCAACTTCATGTTTAAGTTGAACATGTGATTATTTTTCAATGGAAATTCATCGCGAAATCATCGTAAATTTTTGCACATTTCTTAGTGTGGGAAACCTTTGCAGATACATGGGGTTGACACATTAATCAACACAACCAATGATACTGATGGGATACATCCTAGCATCCAATTGAACATTTTCAAATTAAATACTATGTGAATCAATAAATTTCATATGTACAACCATCTAGTCCTATCGTAAGTTTTTGTTAGATCCAATTTAACTATCAATGCTGAAATATTTTTCACCTTGATATGATGGAAACACTTTTCTTCAATATGAATTTTTAGGCTCTCAAAAAAGAAAAAAATACTTAGGTAAATGATCTCAAACAATATAGGTTTCAGTATAATTTCCATAACTTTTTCATAGATCTTAAAAACATAATTACATAATAAGATCAGTCTAAAATTCCCAAAATTGACTAGCTTATCCACTTTAGGTATGAGTGCAATAAATATGGAATTAAATTAGGTTAAGTCTTTACTGGTGATAGATACCTATTATAATACTTGTAATGAGTCTCACCCCAACATCGAAAAAATTGTTAGGAAGAACTCTATAGTACATCCATTTCGCCTTGGAAATTAATCTTTATAGAATTTGAATATTACACCATGGAGCTAATTATGTGTAAATGTCTAAAATAATGTATCATTTTATTTTACATTTATTAGATAAGGGAAGGAAATGCAAACCTTAACAACCTCCATAATGTTTCTTACCTCTATCCCCTTATGAATATTTACAAAATGTTGAACCCTTAGCTCTTCAATACTTTCAAAACCCCAAACATTATTTCGATAAGGATTTAAGAGTTCCCAATTTTTTTTCTTGGATCTTCCTTCGTTTTCCATACTTTTGAAAAAATGAACTTCTTTCATCTCATAACACCAACTAAACCATCCTAGTCTTTCTTCACAATTCTACCTCTACCTCTCTATCATAGATAACTTGACCCATTGTGCTTCCATATCAACTAAGGATTTTAACTCATCTTTTGCAAAGGTAGTAACATTGTTCTCAAATAATGTAGTTATATTCTTCTCATTTTCCATCCTCTCAAGCATATTCTCACCATATCTCTAATCACAAGAAGAGAATGAAGTAACCTAAGAGATGATCCTTTTGGTTAATTCTTGAAGAATAGTGAATGATTCCCTATGTTGTGCTACAAACATAGGGATTCTTAACCTCCCATGTCTTCAATAACATTATAGACTTTAAATTTGTTGGTTACAGTGGAATACTTTACTATTACCTTGTTCACCTTGTGGAGATTGGATTTATATTGATATAATGACTTGATGCAATCATACTCCTTTTAAATCTCCCCATTCATGTGAGGAGAAATTCCATAGAAGCCCAACATTGAGCCACTCATGATCCAACATTGATCCACTCATGATAGGCCCAACAAGTGATCTAAGCAATACAAATGTGTCTAATTATTTTGTTGCATGTGAATAGAAATATTTTGTATGATAGTATATGAGGTCTCTACCAATGTGTCATAATCATATCACTAGAAAATATTTTCCTACATTAACTCCATAGACTCAAGAATTAAGTC
>LPNX010603740.1:695913-711322 GCA_001517045.1 Pseudotsuga menziesii
TCTCCCCACATAAACATATTCCTAATATGGTTTCATTTGAATATGCAAACCATAATTAATAAATGATGGGGACCATGATCTTAATGCTAAGATCAACTACCATCTCCTAACAACAATGATTGAATGTTATGTCCTTAACTTTTTTGATGTCTTTCATATTTCTTTATCCCAAGACTACAAAATCTAAACCATGAATACAAGTTTGAATTTGACCTCCATTAACTCTTAATCCTAATAAATGAGGAGTCAAACTGAGTATTTGTAATATTCAACAATGATAAATATGTGAATTTTTTACAGATTATGAACACATGAGTATGTTCTTGTACAAAATTGCATATTTTGCATGCATCATAAATCAACTCTCCCATCCATGTGGCATTAATAGTGATAAGTTTAATAGCTAAATCCAAAGAATGCACAATGCAAGGCATCTAATACTTATGGATATATATTAGTTTCAATTAATTTGACAACCTTCCAAATAGGTGTATTATTTGTGATAATTTGAACACAACTATCAACACCAAATTTTGCAATGACTTGAATGAAAAACTAACGCATATGTGTTGCACCGTTGTATGTTATAAGGACATCCATCGCTTTCATGAAGACTCATTGGTCCATTCTTTAATGGCACCATGAAATTGATGAGTGTATGGCATTATGGATTCATCTATCTCTTCATAAACAATGATAAAATTGAACGAGGGTGATGTTGATGCAATAGGTGTTTAGAGTTTATCCATATCCTTTACCTTAAAATTCACCATCAAAACCTTGCATTAATGCAACTATATAGCTTGCAAGAAATCCACACTTTAAGTGAAATTGGTCTAGTATATCCTGACATTTAAGTATGTCATTTTGAATTTATTCTTAGAGAGCAATATCCCTTACGTTAGAGACTCATCTATAACCTTTGAGTTAGATTAAGGATTCTTGAATAAAAATCTAAATTTGATCACTAGAATTTTTTTCCCTTAATTTTTATTAAAGCTCAAAATATTTCTTTATCGACCATTACATAAGAATGTTGATCTATACTTGGTTTCAATTCCACATTTTGGTCTCTGTTTTAGTATATATAGCCTCCAAAAATTGATCATGTACGCAACAAGTAAGCTTAGTATCTAAAAATTACTAGAAATTGTGATTTATTAATATGTATATATAAATCATTTCATCCCCATTCCATCCTCTCATAGAATATTCTCACCATATCTCTAATCTTCAAGAAATATTGAAAATAATCCTCCCAGTGCAATGAGCTCTTGGGTCCTATATTAGAATCTTACTAAAGTGCCACATCAAAGCCATTCTCATACTCCTAACTATGCCAAAGAAGTTGGATTGAAATGTAGGATGGATTCTAAGATATAAATATGAATATGTTTGAGTTTATATTGGTTGTTGTTTTTAATCAAACTGAAGCCATCTCTTAAACGAACCAGTCATTTATTCATTGTTGAAGTTCAATACTAGTGTTATTCTTTGAACTGCTTCATTCATCATTTGGTTTTCTATTGACCTTCAACATTAATGATATTCTTTGGAGCTTGTGACCTATATCCTTAGGATAATCTTGCAAGCAATATACAAGAAACATTTTCCCACTACCAAAATATGCTAAATGAGCATGACAAGGGAAAATGAAAAGCTATGTGGAAGAATAGTGATGATCATAGTCAATAAGAGATACTTGTGAAAGGAATGTTCATTGAAGTAGAGTTCCAAACTACCAAATCCTTGAGTTTGAAGTAAATTTTCTTGCATAGATGAGTGATTTGTATTTTGTGATACATTTACTATGTTAAGGGGGGAATTTGAATTCTAAGTTCGTAATTTTTGTGTTTGTTGGGTGAGTGTTCTAACATAAATCCACACCAGCAAATTCACACATCAATTATACGCAAACAAACCCTTGTCACGATGGTGAGCCTATTAATTTGAAATGGTATTTTTTCAATCTTAGGGGAGTGTACATATGCATATGATTACCATAATATTACAAACAATTTAATCATTGACAACCAAATATTCAAAGAGCTAGAATAAGCATAACTGTATCAAATCACTAGTTACCCACAAGTCATATGCATCATAAATGAGTCATATTTGACAAGATGCCATAGATATCTTTGCTTCCAATAAAGGTATTGGTCAAGATTTGGTTGGTGATAGAATAAACAAGTTTCCATTGCTACAGTAATGCTCCAAGATTGAACCGTCCAACCCTTCAAGCATCCCTCAAACAAACATGTATATATAGAATTTCAACCACCCCCACACCCCCCCCCCCCAATTAGCTTATCTTGGATATTGTTTAGAAAATGAAAGAAAACCATAAAACTCAAAATTCTCACGTAAATTTCCATAGATGCTTATTGTTGTTTGGATGGCTTACTAATATATACATTAAATCGTGGACAAGGTCAAGTTATCCTTGCAAGTTGGGCTTATTGTATTCAATTCAGAACTATGGATTTTGAGTTTCTTTTTTTGATTATCACTTGTCCCCACTCACTCCTTTGAATGATCTTTAAATCATAAAGTTTCCAATTTTACGATTGTTTTAATATTTTAGCAATTGACATCTAAGGGACTCTTGCATGTGGTAAATTCATGAAACAATTAGACTAAAACCTAAGCTATTGATGATTTTCCCAACTATACCCCGTCCAACATCAATATTCATTTAGTAATGTTGGTTTTCTTGTTTCCTGGATTTGTCGAAAGTGGCCAGATTTAGTCATCGAGTTTGTCTTTGAGATTTAAGTAGATCTATGCTAACATTTTTTAATGACTAGGCCCCTCCTTCCTCTAGAATAAATATTCTACGCCAATTTGCTTGTGTAAAAAATCGAGTTGGATTTTGAGTTATTGGACTCATATATATTTATTTTTACCATCATTTGGTGTCTTATTGGTCATTCTTAGATTGTCACTAGATGGTTAATATTTCATTTTCAATCCACTACTATATGATTTCAGTGTTGGTTGTTGTAACCAGAAGGGAGATGATAAAGAAAAAATAATGAGAATGTGTCTATGAATATTGCAAGTTACACTGTAAAACCCAAGGGTTTAAGAATGTAAAGAGGAGAGAATCACACTTAGATTCTTTCAATCAGGGTTTGGAGGAGATACCCCAACATTATGTAATGTCCCTTCCTTGAAGGACATCGAAATTTTTGACCTTGTCAAGTTCCTAGGGGTTAAGAAGTTAATTATACCAATTATACCTAGGGAATTTCGGTTATTTAAAACTATGGAGGCGTGTACTAGGGTAATTTCTAATTATGATTATTTTTATGTAATTATTTAATTAATATGCAAAATAATGACACGTGGGAATCAGTCGCTACGTCAGGAGGGAGCATTAGGCAAGTCAACTTGCCTAGGATGAAAAATAGCAAATGTCCAAAATACTGGCAAAAGAAATATGTCATAAAAATATGGAAACTATTAAAAGCAAGGAAAAGCAAGCAGTTTCAAAAGAAAAAAGTGCAGGCAAAACAGTTAGTGCAAAAGCAGGAAACTTTGGTCAAGGAGGGCACAATTTCTATTTTGGTGAAAGGATGCAAGCAAGGAAACATCATCAGTCACAAAGAAGGAACGTTTTCTCAAGAAGGGCTAGTTTTCACTTTGGGTTTAGTGATACAAAGAGAGAAACAACATCTTAAGGCTATACTTGCTATTTTCCTCAAGGAGGGTGCATTCATGGATTAGGGTTAGGGTTTGCAAGTGGGTAACTTGCTCAAGGGGTGGATGAATTTATAAAAAAGTCAGTCAAGTATATGAAATAATGCTTCCAAATCCATTTCATAGTTTTTATTATCAATGTTTTGGTGTTGACTGAAGCTAAGCTTCTATTATGAGTGATCAGCCTCAGTTCATTTGGATGATGCACCCCAAGTCTCCATTCCCTTCTCTTCTCTTTTCTTCCATTATTTAGTACATATTATAGAGAGGCAAGGAGAATCCAAATAAATCTGTATTGATCTATTATGACATCAATTCATCTATATAATTCGAGCTCCTGTGAAGGAAGTTTCACCTATTCTCTCATATCGGTGTCAGGTGCTAGTTCGAGGCCTCCAATTCTTAGTTTTGGACACCATTGAAGAGATTCGATACTGAGATTTTCTCCTGAAATTATCATCCCCATATTTCTGTTCTGACCTCTGTTTTATAGTAAGATTCTATCCATGAAAGACATAATGATGAACTTTTATGATAAAAGTCTTCCAATGCCCATTTCACGGGCCTTTTTGTAAGTTCTAGGCATAAAATGTGATGTAATGGACATGATAGAGATAAATGAGCTATATGATGCATATTAAAGGTCATATAAATCATTAATATCCATTATTTTCAGGTCTGATAAATTGCAGAATCAAAATTTATTATTATTTGCTTACCCTTGCTCATTGACTAGTCAATTTTGACTAGTTTTATAGTTTTTAGTGCTATGAATGATTTGTAAACCCAAATAGCATTTTGTAATCTGATTTAGGTTTTTAATTCATTGAAAAACAAAACATAAGTCACATATCAAGAGTTTTTTTGGGTGGCCTCCTCTACACATGCTTTCCTCAGGCCAATAACCCAGTTTTTTCCCAAACACCCCCAAACTCCCTTAAGTTGTTTCATATATGTTACAAAATTGTTCAAATGTTATTTTATGCCTAATAAATTACTGAAAAATCATATAATCCTTCCATAATACTTGGTTGATTGGAATTGATTGTTCAATCTCAGTTTGCCTCGGTTTCGACACCCAGAATCCTGGGAGTAGACTTTAGCATCGTGGATGTTCAAAACCTAAAAGGGCCCAACATTTAGGTGCTTATGGATTTTAACTCTCTCTATCCAAACATATCCTTTGGTTTTTTCCATTAGCTCTCTGACCTTCCTAGTTTTTCCAGTACTATGTGTGTTTTATCTTGGATAAAGAAAGTGATTGATCTCAATGTAAATTTTTATTTCAATTTTAAATAATATCATCCGTAGAGTTACTATTATGATATGATATATAATCAGGGATATTACACATTCACCATCAAAACCTTCCCTTGATCCAACTAGCTATATTGCAAGAGATACATATGTATAAACAATGTATCACTAAAGAAAGCCACACATATAAGAGAGAGTTTACTTCATTACATATGCTTTATGAAATATATAACATTTAGGCATCTTGTATAGTTATCCCCTACAAAAAAATAAGAATAGAAATCCTAGATTTAGCCAAGTGATCCATGCCAAAGCATTGTACACATCAAGAGAAAGAGATCCATGTAAGAGAAACCTCCAAGAGTACTAGGGAGTTAGAGCAATGTGGGATCAATACCATGTCACCCACATGTGCCAACCACATCATGTCATGAAATAAACCTTTTGAAGCCCTATTAAAAAGGGAGATCATGTCATATGCTCAATGCGATAAAGAGGTAAACCAATAAAGATGAGGACATAATGTTGGCCTAACCCATAATGACTAGGATGTTAAAGAATGTCACACCAAAGAGTGAAATAAGCCTCTAAATCAATACACATAAGCATAATAATACAGGTTACATGTAGGTGAAGTTTTAGTATAGTACATTTTCTAAAAAAATTGTGTCACGGGCATTGCACTTTCGATGAAGGTTTGCATCATAGTTATTGCGGGAACATTGCAACCCTACTCTTTTCATTTGTAGTACATAGAAAATTTGCATCATAGCTACATTGAAATTTCCTTCTTGTTGTGATAAGTGTGACATATATTTTGTCGCAAGCTCAAACGAGGCTGCTATAAGAACGACACACAATGACATAAATGGAACCTACCAAGTGGCCTCCTATTATTGTAAGAGAGACCTATTTTTTGTTATAAGATGGACGAATGCAATAATAAGAGACACACACAATGACATCAATGTAACCCACCGCTTGGAATCTTGTCATAGCCTTGGTGAGAGGCACCTCAACCATCTCTTCACTCAGGGGAAATATTGGCATGGGGGCTTGTCCTAAGAATCCTAGAAAATTGCAGTTAGAAATATAACCCAACTTGTGAGCTTGGAGACCCATCGATTGGAATGCAAGATTTTGGTATGGGGTTGATGCCCACATTGGTTGGAGACACACTCAGGTGCTTGGTTAGGAAAGGGGACCTGAAATACTCCATGGTTGGCTTCGACATTTCATGTGGGAACTAGAAATGATGCATCGACAAGTGGCCATCTGGTAGAGATGGGGCAAGCATTAATACCCATGAAGGAATTCATATAAGGAATAAGGTAGCATGAACATTGGCATATGACATGGTGTCTACAGAAGTGTTCCAGAGAGAAGGGTTCCTGGTACATACCATAATCTGACAAAAGTATCCCTAAGAGGTGGACACGGTAGTATGTTAATGCTCAAGACATGTAATTGGCTCAATGTAGGAGTGAAAACTTGGAATACTTGGACATGTATAAGTATACAAAAGGAATGCAGGAATTTGGAGGGAGAAACCAAGCAGTACATCAAAGGGAGTTCAGCTAAGTAGTTTCAAGCACAATGTAGGAACAATTAGTAACAGGAAGCTAGAACCATGTCTTAGCCAAGATATTGCAACGTCCAGTGATTGGGTGGAATGGGATGATTTTTGAATAGAGTAACGAGAGCCACAATAGGTGAGCATGCAGGTGCTTTAGAAACAGACCAAGGAGATTTTGGGTGGAAAACAAATTATAGGGATTTCTACCGAGAGATGCTTGTTGGGTGCTCTCTCGAGTTGTAGCAAGTTTGGGAATTCCCATTTCAATTGTACTCTTTGTAACTCTGTGCATATTTATGAAAATGGTTTTAGGCCCATCCAACTTGGAGTGTCACCCCTACAACTTGTCTCTTGTTCAGATGTTTTTTCTAAGTGTAACTATGTAATGTTAACACATTAAAATGGCTAAGTATGAAATTGCATAAGAGATAAAGTGTTAAATCCTAAAGTGTTCTATAGGAAGTAGGAAAAATTTGTTTGGATTCCAACCTTTGTTGGACTTTCCATCAAAAAGGGAAGTGTTGGTAAGTGTTGCATGAACAACTGCAAGAAAATAAGCTTAGGATTATGTGTTAGGCTAGTGTGACTCTGTGATAGGTTGTATTAAAAATTGCAACTTGTGGAAAGTGATCTCTTCACCATTCTTATGTAGAAGAGGTGGTATTAGAGTTGATTATGGAAAGATATCCACCAAGACATGGGAAGGTTTCTGAAGTTGGATGCAAGTGTTTGGAAGCATGTTGATGAGGTGATAGGAGTTACATTAAGCAATAGTGTGCTTAGCAAGGTACCAGCTTCCCAAGAAGTGTTTGGGTTCGATAGTAGTGCACCTAGGAAGTGAGAAAACTAGAAACATAAAAAATTAACATAAAGGTTCCCAAAAGCAGGGAACTTTTCAAGGGTGTTGTGTGGGTGAAGTGCTCCCAAACATGAATTCTTAAATGAAGTAAAGGTGACAAGTTGGTGTGGGTATGTTTCAGAAGAACACCAAGATTTGGAGAGTGAATATGTAGAGATGCACCTAGATCATGAAAAAACAAGGTGTTGGAAGTAATCTATGTGTCGATAGTAAACGACTGAGGAAGTGGCGTTCCTAACACACAACACACCTGGAAGGGGTGCTCCCAACACAAAACATGTCTAGTATGGGTGTGATCAACATACATTGATATTTAAAAAACTTGTCAAAACAATGGTAATGGGAGGTGTGTCGGCAGAGAAGTGTCCAACACATAGTGCGCTCAACAGGAGTGTGCCTGAATCACAACAAGCATCGATAGAAGGATGACCAGAAGGGGTTTACCTGAATTTGGGAACACTTTGGTGGAAGTGCACCCAACACTTGGAAAGTGCATTCGATGGAGTTCGTGAAGGTGGTGAGTTTTGTTAATATTTCGATGGGATTTTGTGGAAACTTCCATTGATGCACAATAGTCTAACTCAGAAAGAGTTGTGATATAAGGTTATTGGAAAGATAGAGCCATAGCAAGTCATGATAGAAGCCACAACAGAAACCTTGGGACAGTTTGACTATGAGATAAGGTAGATGTTCTAGGAGCATGAAGAAAAGGTAGAACAACTGTGTTTGTGAAGCAAATATTGGGTGCAACAATTACAAGCATTGGTATCCCAAGTGGAGACTTAGAAGGTGCTCATCTTGGGTTCACTCAACATGGTGAACAACACCTAATAGAAGACGAAGAAACAATTGATACCTTCCATGAAGTCAAGCAAGAAGACGAGTTGTTTCCTTTGTGATGGAATCCATTTGAAAAGGACTTGTCTAATGAAATCAGAGTTGGAAGCTCGCTTGGAAGAATACCAAGGGAACATAATTGAGATGATGCTATAAACTATGGGGGAATCCCAATTGAAAGAAAATATAGGATAAGTGTTGGAAGCGGTTAAGGATTTGGTGGCATGCTTGGGAAACTTGATGACATGTTCACAAGATGGAGACCAACATAGTATCTTTTATGGATGTGATGGGGAGTGTTTGAAGGTTTTCATGTTGGTGGGAAGCAACACCATGGATAGTTTTGTGAGTAGTGGAATTGTGACCACACTTCACAGTAATTCCGAGGGAAGTAAGGACATGTTCAAATTGGTGAACTCAGTAATGGATTCAATGGTCAAGATGGTTTGTGTAACACCAATAAAGGTTGGAAACTAGTAAAATGAGATGGAATTGGTGGTTTTTCCTTTGGATGACCATTTGTTGGTCTTGGTGTAGAAATTATTGAGGTTGGATAAGGAAATATCAGTGCATTTCATGGATTGTTTGGTGTTCTTGGTTGAGATTGAGACTTGGAGTGTGCTGATGATGTCAAGAGGGAAGTTGGGGTGTGTGTTGAGGATGTCCTTTGTGTAGTTCTATGAGACACCCAACACACCTACTGATAGGTCTTGTGGAATTGCACGACAACATGAATGATTGGGAAGAAAGAATATATGTACAAGAGAGACAATCTAACACTTGGGAAGAAAGTTAGCAATGTTGTAGCTTTAGGTAGATTTGATCGTGAAGCGGATCAAAGGGATGTGCATTTTGAGAGATCATCCACAACACATTTGAGACAACGAGGATATTTTATGGTAGCAGAGGTCATGGAAATGGACACTCTTAATGGCACAATGCATAAATGAAGTGATAGAAATATAGATGAAGAAACCCAAAAGGTGGGTTTGCTTGGACAAGACGAACAAAATCATGATGAGAGCCAATGTGATGAGGTATTTGACCATTAGCGTGTGCAATGGATAGAATACTTTTGTGGAAGATGCGAAGGATAAGGAGGTGACATAGGTGCCCCAGGTGATTTGTTACACCATATCCGAGTGTGATGAGCTAGCTTGTATCCAGGTTAAGGACGAAGATGTTCCATCTTCAGAATAATAATGTATAGATATATAATAATTGAATTGATGATTGATTACAATGGATATGGACGCCTTAAATATGGCTTGGCCATCAAATATTTGAAGATACATTTCTCTTCATATCAATATTTAATAATTAATTATTATTACTAATGGTTATAACCTATTTACTTGTTATTTTATTGTTGTAACATTGCCTTCCCCTTAGGAAATATTTGTCCTTAAAGCTTAGATTATTGTTGTCGTCTTTTCATTCTCATTTTGTGTTGAAACAATGCCATTACTTCCTTTATGTATTTTGTTTTAGAACTTGTATTAGGTATGTGCTTGGTATTTACACAATAGTTTGTCAATTTCCCTTCATTTGTAACTTGAATTTGTACTCCATTCTGTTTATTACTATTGTCCCATTTTCCATGTACATGAATACAAGGAATATTTTTGTGACTGGCCATATCAAGCTTTGTTTTAGAAATCACTTGTCCCACGATACTTAGGATGTAATCACGTAATGTTTCCCTTTTATTATCCTTATGAGTTATCTCAAGAAGTGATGTCTCTTGAGGCTTCTCACACTTGAAGTCACCAGATAGTGTTACATTTAGGTTTCTCTAGGGTGATAGAAGAGTTAAGGTAGAAGATGAATCTATGATATCTGATTTCTTTGAATTGGATTCCTTTGAATATTGTAGGATCCATCTTTTGTTATTGTATGGATTGTCCTTATTGTCAACGACACTCACTTGAATCTTATTATGATATTGGTCGAGCTCATTTTTATTTTTATCAACTATATTATTGGTATTTTGGTCATCCCTAAGATATTTTGTCTCCTTGTCTAGTTTATTATCTTGATTGACTTTGTTTCTCTCATTTTTGTTGACATACTAGTCCAACATATCTGAGTTGCTGATATGGTTTGTAAAATACCTTAATTTTTGTAACAATTCCATTATTGTATTTTGGTTATGTGTCATGATGCTCAGGTTCTGTTCCATGGTGCTTATGTTATATGCCATTGCACTCATCTTGTCATCTAACTCTTTTTGTTTCTCATTCATGATGTCTAGTTTATCATCAAGTTTTCTTTCTAGTACTAGAACAACTTCATATTTGATTTATTTCTTAAGTGCCTTGCTATTTTTTGTTTCTTCCTTCCATCCTTTTTGGTTAGCGATGGGGGCCTTGATGTCTTTCCCCAATTTCTCAATTTTGTATTTTATTTTCGTCATGGATTGGTTCCTTTATATATATATATGTAGATATATATAATTTATTATTTATAAAAGTAATAATAAGATTATAATCATATTATTATTATAATATTTGTTTTTTGTTTTTGTTTTTTCTTGAACTTGAATTAGGGTTTCATCCTATAGAAGGAGGGAGGGAAGGTGGTGGTGTGGTTGATGGGAGGTAGTCACAAGGGATGAGGGTGCAACGATAGGAACACTAGTGGAGTGGATGCAGGAAGAGGCGACGATGGAAGATTGCAGGTGGATGTGGCAAGAGGTGGTGATGGATGATCATAGGTGGATGTGGGAAGTGGTAGAAATGGAAGATCACAGGTGGATGTTGGCACGCAAGAGCGCATGGATGTGGATTGAAGGGAGTATGTAAGCAGTGAGGAGAAGAAGCATGACGTTGGTAGAGTATTGGGGAGCGAATGCGCGTGGAAAAATGAGCATGATGGTATGCACAGAAGGAGAGGCTAGGGTATGGGGGTGGAGGAGGGGAGTAGGGAGAAGGAAGCTGGTGGAAGGGAGAGGAGTCATAGTGTAGGTTGCAGCGGGGAGGAGAAGTGGTGATTGCAAGTAGATAGAGGGTTTAGGAATGAGAGGGAAACATTGTGATATGAAAAAAAGATGTGGGGAACATGTAATAAAGAAGGAGAGTGTGTGCAGCTGGGAGAGTGAATACAAGTTGGGAGATGGAGAATGCACAGGTGGCGTGGATAGAGGAAGATGAGTGCTGGTAAGGGAGAGTGCAGGAGGAGCATAGTGCAAATGTGTGAGAGAAAACATGTCACTGTGTGAAGGAGGGCACAGAGAGCAATGGGATATTGGTGAAGAGAGATATGCATAGAGGAATGCATAAAAGGTAATAGGTGGGAAGGAGGAGGGTTGTAGGATTCCTAGGTGTAGCTATAGTGAGAGTAGGGATTGAGAAGAGGGATCGAGGGGTGCGTGAAGGTGATGGAATTAGGAGGGATGTGGGGAAAAGAAAACATGTGGGCATGGGGGAATGAAGAGAAGTGGTTGCAAAAGGTGGAATGCAGTGATGAAGGAGATACGAGGAGGGGGGGATGGAGTGAGGAAATTTAGAGTGAAGCATGAGGGAGTGATAGGTGGTGAAATGGAGCAGCGAAAGAATTAGGAGTCAATGAGACGAATCTGAGCTCGATTAGGAGGAGCGTATCTGCTATGATACCAATGTTACACCGTATCTGAGTGTAATGAGCTAGCCCGTATCCGGGTTAAGGAGGAATATGTTCCATCTTCATATTAATAATGTATAGATATATAATAATTGAATGGATGATTGATCACAATGGATATGTCTGCCTTAAATATGGCTTGGCCATCAAATATTTGAAGAGACATTTCCCTTCATAACTATATTTAACAATTAATTATTATTACTCATGGTTATACCATATTTACTTGCTATTTTTGTTATTGTTGTAACATGATTGTGATGGAATATGAGGGTGATAGTGGAAATGGAGACTTTCCGTCATGATTTTTCATAGACATTATGGATTTTTGCATACATGTTATTAGGATCCTGTAGCCCCAACTAATTCCTAAGACAGTAAAATATGTGGGTTGTAGTATGATTGAGATTATGGTAGTACTACTTTACTTCCAAACAAGGTCATTATTGCACAACAAGTTGGATAATGAAAGACCAAGGAAGTGGAAGTCACCTTGGGCACTCTCTGGAAACTCTATAGTTGGTAATTTAAGAGACTCACTTCAGAGAGATCGTTTCATACAAAGGAGGATGAGACACCCTTGGAGATGACATAGATACATGATCAAGGGTTGATAGTAGGCATGGAACATGCATTTTGCATTGACGACCATGAATCCAAGTACAGGGAGATACATAGGTCATGCTTGGGGATTCATGAATATGAGTGGACACCAAGTCATTTATGGGAGATAGGTTTTACTCCTTTATAAATGGATGAAGTTTTGAAGTACTTTCATAGTAGGCACAATTCAGATGGATAGATTGTTAGGAGCTTTGGATGTGGTGTCCTTGGGCACCACTTTCTATTCTTCCTAAGATGATAGTGAACAAATCAGCTTACTGCCTTTGGCACATGAAATGAGGTTGTAGGCACCTTTGCATAGGATTCCTTAGTTAAATTTATCCAAGTATATGTAGAGGATTTTGGATGGACCATGAGTGTTGTAAGTTGAATTGGAGAAGGCAGTTTGGTGATAGTTGGAAAAGGTGAGGACTTTACTACTTTTCAGTAGCATGGCATAAGGTAAACATCAATAAAAAAGGGAAAAAATTGTTTTGTCTTGAGGAAGCTCATTCTCATTGGGTTGATTGTGATGTTTTCATATGGAATTATGTCTATAGAAGTGCGCTTTGGAGAAGGAATCTTGGAACATACCACACTATAGTATAAGTGTGCCCAAGAGGTGGATGCTTTGACGATGAAGCACCCAATATGTTGATTTGGCTCGAGTTATGAGAGTGACCTTGACACATTTGGATGAGTATAATTATCCAAAGGTGTGGAGGAATTTGGAGGGAGTAACCAAGCAACAACTTAGAGGGATTTTGGTTAAGGCATTTCATGAACAGTTTGGGCATAGTCGACTGTAGGTCAACATAAGCATGTATTAGCCAAGATGGTGTGACACCCAAAGAATGGACAGACTGGGTTGATGTTTGAGCATATTAATGGGAGCCATGGGAGGTGTCCCACTGGGTGCTTCAGGAGGAGACCAAGGAGAGTTTGGGTGGTTGAGAAATTATTAGGGTTTATAGTGAGAGATGGTTGTTTGGTGCTCTACTAGGTTGCAGCTAGTTTGGGTGCTCCCATTCCAATTGTAATCTTTATAAATATGTGTATATCTATAAAATGGGTTTTAGGAACATATGGCTTTGAGTTCCTCCCATACAACTTATCTCTTTTTCATGTATTTTGGATAAGTGTATTTGTGGAATGTTAATGCATTAAAATGGCTAAGTATGAAATTGCATAAGAAATAAAGTGTCAAATGCTATAGTGTTTCGCAGTAAATAGGTGTAGTCTTCCAAAATTGCAAATGGGGTTTGCCTCAGCACCAACATGGAAATTCATAGGTAGTTCCGCATGACCTATCAGAAAGAACAAATTTAAGATTATGGGTCAAACATGTGTGAATTTGTGTCACCTCCTGTCTTCGTAAGAGTGGCCTCTATTTTTTCGTAAGCTCAATAGAGGCCACTGTAAGAGTGAACCACAATGACATAATTGTAACCAGTCACCTAGACTCTGATATTCATAAGAAAGACATCTATTTTTTTTCATAATATTGACCGTGGTTGTTGTAAGTTTGATGCATAATGACATTAATGCAACCATCTACATGGATTCCTTTTGTCTTAAGGGCGAAATCTATTTCAGCGTAAGATTGATAGAGTGACACTAAGTGACATCAATGTATATAACCATGTGGTAGTTTCTTCCCATTTGCTTCATCATAATCTTGACAAAATACCATCACAAGAGTGACATAGAATGACATTATTTTCACCCACCGTGTGAGGAACGACGGGAAAAAAATACATCGAAAGAATGAAAAAGTAAGTTCATCAAAATTAACTTCATGTTTAATTCAATTATGTGATTATTTTGCAAGGAAGTTCATCCTGAAATTGTCATAAATTTTTGCACATTTCTTAGTGTGGGAAACCTTGGCAGCATTGATCAAATTTGAAGGGTCGGACTTAATTTCAATTGGAAGGACATGTATTAGGGTAATATAAACAAGTGGAATAAGCAACGTAGTTGCTTAGTGCCTGTCGCTTAAGAAAAGATTGGAAGAACAGGAATTTGTGATAATGAAAACAGAAACTCGTCACAATGAAAACAGAAATTTTCCATAACTAAAACAGAAATGTTATTAAAACATAAATGTTTAAGAGTACGGACCACAATGTGTAAAACCAGAAATTCGTTGTAACTAAAACAGAAATTTGTCACAATGAATACATAAATTTTTCATGACTAAAACAGAAATCTTTAAGAGAACGTACATAACTTACATAGTAATGTAGTTGCACATTTATATTTTAGACAAAATGAAGGAAAGTGGTACATTTTTTGACAAAATATGATGGCTATTTGAAAGGAATTGCTGTCAAATTCAACAACAAACTGTTCTCTCTTTAAAGAAAATCAAAATTCCTACAACAATCAAAAGCTTGCCAGCTCAACTTTGATTTTCTCTAAAGAAAGAAACAGTTTCTTCTTGAATTTTCCAGCAATTTCTTTCAAACAGACACAATAGCATATTTTGTCAAATTGCTTTTTCAGTTATGATGAATTTTGTCTGTCCATTGATAATTACAACAAAAATTTCAAAAAAACACTCCTCAAATAAGACATGAAGATAACTCGACTCCAAATTCTTAAACAATGATTAATTCATCTAGCCAACCTAGATTCAAGATTATAGTTGACCGATTATGTGAGGAAATATGATATGAAATGACCGAGAGAGAGAGACCTTCCTTTGACAAGGAGTCAACCATTATGTTGAGTTCCCGAACAATGTGCCAGTAATTAACTTGAAAAACCGAGTTTGAAATGTCCATGATCTACTACTTTATAGCCAAAAGATTGATGTTATGGATTTGGGACACATTTTTCATTTGCTGAATAATAAGCAACAAATCACCCTTCACATTAGCCGACTGAATATTTTGAAGGCTATCATATTTCAAAAGTGAGAGTGAAGCTAAGAATTAAACCCAATC
>LPNX010603740.1:713231-745795 GCA_001517045.1 Pseudotsuga menziesii
ATGGAATAACTTCTTTTTTCTTGACCTTTCATGCCCAATTATTTAAAGACTTTTAAACTGCTTAGCAATTTGCTTAAATAGTATAATATATTGGAAAAGACATGTACAAAATTTGTCCAAAACACCTACGGTACATCCATATTTGGTCAGTAGGGGTTGAAATCCTATTGCTTAGTTTATACCGACTTTGGTTTCTCTCAGATCTTTCTTCAACTTTGGTCTTCTTGTAAGCATAGGGGAGCTAAAGGAAGCTGTAGTCTTCCTTTGAAGAACCTTTGCATAATATGGGGTCCCTATTGCTTTCCCTCCCTTTTTTTAACTACAATATTTCCCTCTTAGGGTTTCTTCATTGGGCAGAGAGCTTCTTCAGTGGGGCCTTCATTGCCACCCAAAAATCCTCAATTAGGATTTTTGCTTGATAAACATCTAATTTCACTCCATCTCCTTTTCATTACATAGGTCTAGAACCTGAAATTGTTTCACCACTAGAGTAAGGGCTTTGTTCAAGCTTGGCTAGAGCATGGGTTGTCTTCTCTTTCGTATATCCATAATTTGTGTGGGTTGCTAAACTTGTGGAGGAGCGTGTCTTCTTTTGTAGTTCTAAGTGAATTGACCATAACCATAGCACTTCTTGCACTTAAATGAGAATTGTTTGTAGTCTAGCTCCTATGGATGGCACCAACCATCCAGATTCAATTGCATTGCCTCATATATTATTTCTCTAAGACCACTTATGTACATATTGTTACGTTTTTGGAGCCATTTTCTCTATGAATTTGTCAATGTTGTTTCCAATTACTTAAAAAGTTGAATCATCCCATAATATAAGTAGTAAGTGAAGGAAATAAACCCTACTAAAATTGTTGTAGAAATATTTTTAGATTTAACTTAAACATTCAATAGTTCAAATATAAACCTTGGAAAAAAAATACTTTTAAAAACTTACTTATGAATATCAAATCTCATAAACAAAAAACAATATACCCTTTATTAAAAAAAAACAATTCATAAGGCCTTCATTAGAGTGACTTAATAGACTTAATATTCTTTTGACCAAAGTTCATATACCTTAGGTTTGACCATAAACCATGAACTATCCAATTGAGTTTTCTAAATGAACACCGGGTTTTATTGGGTAAAGGGCTTGTGATTCTAAATTCTAAGACCTTTGTAAGCTTCCTCGTGAAACATTCGAGATTTAATCACATCCTTCTTGCCTATTTCGAGGCTTCGGAGTTTGCAACTTCGTTTTTGGAATATTAAAAATAACTTCTTGTCTAAATAATGTACCAAATATTAAAAATAACATTGCCATAAAGTCTTTATATATACACACATAATTTCCACTTAAATTATATATAACCTATTAAAATTTAGCAAATGCACATGCATGTAAGATGGTAGACAGGTTCCATATTAGGCGCCTCATACATCAAGTCCAAATGGAGGATCATCATCATGGCCCCTTAATATAGTTAAGAAAGAGTGGGACCGTACCAATTATAGGAATGACACCATTCCAAAATTTGTAGGACCCTATGGAATGATGGTGTGGATGCTCACAACCAAATGAAAAGGAGTTGGGATTTTTCTCTGTTTTTACTTTTCCATTTTAGTTGGGGGAACAAGTTTGGATTCTGATAGGGCTATAAAAGAAATGGAATGACGAATGGATCCAATTGGTTACACTATTATTATAGGGCAGTAATGGCGACAGCAGGTCCAGCAGCAGACAAGAACAACCCCCCGATGAAATGCTTTTCCCAACAAGCCCAGTCTCCTTCCGTAACCTCTCCCCTTCTTGTTTCTAGCTGCAAATTTGTGCTTATAACTGCAATTGGCATCAGCCAGAAAGAAACAGAAAATAAGAAGAACAACAAAGATGACAGAGGCAAAGGTGGAGACAACTGCAAGGCTTGCACAATGGAAGATTGAAAGCTTGGGATCCTGTTCTTACCGGAGGTCCGATCCATTCAGAGTCGGAATTTGGAACTGGTAAACCTATTTGCTATTTTGTCCCTTCAGTGCATTTCTGTATCTGGATACAATGCATCTACAAACACATCATAAGTCCATTTCTCGTTGGTATATCGTATACACACATACACATATTGCAGATGGTATTGGGAGAGCGGAAAAATGAAATTGGAAAATTTCCAAAAAGAACTAAGTGATTAATAAAAATGATATATGCGTTTCACCGTAAAGAAACAAATTTTCAGAGATGATTAAAATCCATACAGCGACCGTAAGCCATCGGAAGACGTCGAGTGAAGTGAGGCGCCGCTTTCCTTGTCCATTTTTGGTCTGATTTTCAGCGCTACGTTGTTTCCCATTAAAATGGCATTTCACAAGCTCCACCTCATTGTCCCTGGTTGCGCCGAGAGGCGCTCTACAGCCCAGTATGGGGGAGATCTTGTCACGTGATGTAACGTGATGTAACGTTACTAACATGTCGGCAAAAAATAATAGTGAAAGGGAATATTATGGGAGAGATCTTGTCACGTGATGGAACGTTATTAACATGTCGGCAAAAAATAATAGTGAAAGTGAATATTATGGGGGAGATCTTGTCACGTGATGTAACGTTACTAACATGTCGGCAAAAAATAATAGTGAAAGTGAATATTATGGAGGAGATCTTGTCACCTGATGTAACGTTATTAACATGTCGGCAAAAAATAATAGTGAAAGTGAATATTATGGGAGAGATCTTGTAATGTGATGTAACGTTACTAACATGTCTGCAAAAAATAATAGTGAAAGCGAATATTATGGGAGAGATCTTTTAGCCATTATCATGTAGATTGGTAAACTCTGATCTAAAAATACATATTACAAAATGGAGAATTGTTCCTAACCAGATGAATATTATGCAGTAATCCATGATCCTTAGGACCGGGGGAAAACATGTCTCTGTCATGGAATCCATTAGTAGCTAAAGCAATTCGTAGTCGAAGAATGTCTACTTGTGTTTTCCCCGGTAGGCAGCTGATAATTGCTGTAAAAAGTATCAACTTCAAGATTTTCTGTACAAGTTTCTGCAGAGATTAGCTCAGAAGATGGACTCTTGGAATTTGTGTGCCTCTGCTTCTCTTTTGTAGGCTTCCCGGTGAGTTTCTGAACAAGAGAACGAAAGTTTTGTGGGTCCGTTTTGATAATCTTGGGTTCATAAACATACACAACACGTATCTTTGGAGCGATAATATTCTTGTGCTGCAAATATTTCCTTGATCTTCGTTCATCATTTGCAGCAGAGTAAGAGTCGGAATTGGCTGCCAGCATCGCAGATTCTGATCTAGACTTGGGTGCAACTTCAGCCATGTTGGAATTTGTCATAATCCCTGCTAATGTTTGAGAACAGTCGATCATGGAGAATGAGGGGATTTTAATAGCTCTGATTCTTTCGAAGATGAGAGTTTTGATCAGCTTCTAAGATATAAAATTGCCTTCTCCTTTCTGGATTGTAGATTCCCTTCAGCTTCTGATCAACTGCACCAATGCCACTTATAACCAGATTTCCAGCTAATCTGAAGATAAGTTCTGGGAAGTACAGATGAATTGCAACGAAGTAAATTAAATCTCTGAATTGACCAATGAAATCATATGTTTATGCCCATGGTATTCAGATTATTCTATTTGGCAATGGTTCGTATTCAGATTGTGCTGTGTATATAGGTTTCAAATTGGCTCTTCGCTGATAAGCATTAGGTAGTTTCGTGAGCATGCGCTGTCTTATCGAGTCCCATCAATCCCACGTTTTGTTTTGGAAGTAGGCAGGGAAGCTCGTAACACTAAGAAAATAAAAATCTTATTCTTGACCACTCTGTCGGTGTCATGGTTTGTAAAATTCTTATGCTTGAACCCTGTGTGGGTGTCATGGCCGGGTAGCTAATAATGACAGATCTTATTTGTACTATGTTGAATGAGATTCCAATCGATCTTAATAATATCTCAACAGGCTAATGGTGTTAAGTCAAACTCTTATGTAAGAGAGTAACTTTCACAGATTTTGTAGTGAATGTCTCATTTTTAGAATTCGTATGTATTGTCCAATTTTGAATTTTCCAGTCAACTGTTTTATTTTACAATTCCAGTTTTGAATTCTCGTGAGTTGATAGTCAACCTTTTTATTGCGCCCAAGGTGCTTTACAGCTCAGTATGGGAGAGATCTTGTAAGGTTACGTAACCCTATTTTTATTAATAACAATTTTTTTTTTTAATTATAGGCCAAAATAAATGTCGGCCAGAAAAACCACCTAATATGGCGAAGATGTTGTAATATTCCTACCTAACAAAACAATAAAAAAGTAAAAAATTAATTATCTTAAAAAAAAATGGAAGATGTTGTAATATTACTACCTAACAAAATAGTAAAAAAGTAAAAATTTAATTATCCCTAAAAAAATGTGGATCAGGAAAAAAAACACAATATGGGGGAGATGTTGTAATGTTTCTACCTAAGAAAATAATAAAAAATAAAATTGTGAATTATCCACAAAAAAATGTTGGCCTTGCACATGGTTTTAAAACCATTTGTAAGGCCTTCTAAACAACCCATGGTTTTATTGTACATGGTTTAGGAGGGCCTTCTAGATGGTTTTAAAACCATGTGCAAGGCCTCCTAAACAAGCCATGGTTTTATTGTACATGGTTTAAGAGGGCTTTGCAAATGGTTTTAAGACCATTTGCAAGGCCTTGCATATGGTTTTAAAACCATGTATGGGGAAATGTTGTAGGGTTTGTTCCTAACAAAATAAAAAATAATAATAAATACTATATGTGGGCCATAAATAATATTAAATATTAATAATGATAATATTATATGTGGACCTTACCTAAAAAGATGTGTCTTTTGGTTTGAATCAAATCAATGGATACCTAAGAAGAGATTTGATCCCTCTCGGCGCTTAATAGAGCCTAGGATTTGGATCTACGCTGGTAATATTTCCATATCCTTCTTCGATCGAAATGCTCTTCATCCGACAATCTGGAATTGTGTTCTCTTCATCCCTTAATAGTTCATAACTTCCCCTGGATGCCCATGCCCCCTTCATTCTCCCACTTACTTGAGAAAGCATGGATTTCAAATACATTATTGTATTAGAGAATGAGGCTTCGCATTCCACTTCCAATTCAACAATGTAAACCCTCAAGAAGCTTCAGGCCCTGCCTCTGCCTCTACCCCGGACAAAATGGATGAAATGAAATAGCTTCTCCGCCAATAGCAAGATGAGATCAGAACAGATCAGATAAAGGACCAGACAAAGGTCGATGATCCAACACCTGCTACTGCGGAGATTTGAATCTCATTCCTTCTGCTGCCTGACCGTATTTCATTTTCCGGTCTTACGAATTCATTTTCCACTCTGAATAAATTTATATGTAATTTATATTCAAAATTCCATAATTATGATGTCAGCTTTGACACTTGTCAATCCAAATCCAGATAGCAACTTTCGAGGCTGACATAATCTATGACCAACCAATCACAAAACAAATAAATAGTTTTTTAAGAAAATAAAAAAATATTTTTTTTCAAATTCCAAAGTCTAACCTTGTAAACACAATTTCATTTTTTTGAACTAATAGAAAGTCAATGAATTTTGACTTGCAACCAATTGCTATATACTCTGCCTGCGGCAGGTATAATAATTATACTTTAATTGACAAGTATAAATTAACTAAACTTTTTCAACAAAAAAATGCAAAAAATAAATGTTGTTTTTTAATTTTTTACAATTTTAAACAGTTGAGCATCCCTTAATATCTACATGAAAAAATGATATATTTTCAATAAAATTTATTTTGAACACATTAAGTTGTCATATGTGTATCATTAATTTTACACAGTTCAGTAACATAACAACTATTCTATTGTATTTTTTCTAGTTGAAGCACACTTCATTATACAAAAAAACTACTTAGACTATGCCATAACCATATTGGGGCATCCATGTGCAATCCAAGCTTGAGATATGTAAGAATGATAAGGATTAGGCACCTAAGAAAAAATAATACACAATTCATAAAACATTGAAAAAAAAATTCCTACATACCAAGCAAGTTAGCAAAGGGGTTGGGGCATCAAATTTTTTTGTTTAATACTTGGCATGAAAGCACGCATGTCTGAGTATCAACAATCCTCCTTTGAAATTGAACCAAAATTCCAAAAGAATTTGATTAATGGCTATATTTGAGAAAGTTCTAGGTGTGAGTAATTAAGGGCTCGGGGCTCTAAAATTTGTTGTGTTTTGTACCAGTCCACGATTCAGTTAATCCACAATCATGTGTAGGAATTTATGTTATTTAATGTAAACAATTAATGTGTATAACCTCTATGTCGAAACCGTTTTCAATGTTGATGGAGGCCCCTACCCTCTTTATTATCTTACCAAATTGTCTTACCAAAAGGCATGAGAATGAGGAATAAGACCTAAAATTATGGACGTCACCTTCAAAGAATGCCTTGAAATCACATTCATAAGGAGTGATAAGAAGATCACGACAATCCAACATGTCAAATATCAGTTGATAGTTTTATTTAAAGACTTATATGGTAAATTTAATATAAGACTTACTTATAATTGTCTCTTACTCTTTGCATCTTGAAACATTTACTATTTTATGGTTGTATTTGCACCTTGAACCAATTCGTATTATAAGGTGAGGATGTGCATGCATAATAATCCTTAGTTATGACTATGAGATGAGGATTTAAAGAGAAGAGGCTGTTAAGACAAGTAAATTTTATATGTATTTTGGTGGCGCTGAGAACAAATGTTGTGAGAAACCACAAATGTTTGGAAGGATGGAGGGATATTACATCACGATCATGCCACCCATCAAATTAAAGACTATTCTTGAGCCAACAATTTTTTTCTTAATTTTATTAATAACCATTGTTTCTCCATATTGTGTGCCCAATGACACCTCTCTATAGCAATGCATAAATCGACCTCTGCACAATTTGTGATCTTAGCTACATGCCATTATTTGTATTTGCATGACATAGAGTGTTGTTTACAGTTGTTGTGAGTCCATGATATTTGAATGCAAGCAATGAAGTCTTTTAGAGTAGGACTTATCAAATCGGGATTTTGAATTTCATTTTGAGGAAAAAAGAGTGGACATTGGTAGTGAGGTTCACATAGGTCGTAGGCACGAAGTTTTGGTCTCGTTTTGGGCCTAGTAGTTTTTTTTGTGTTATAGCCATAGTTGTTGACATATTGTTACACTTTAGATTGCAGCCCCAAGTTACTCAGGAGTCAGAGTCACATCTCGATGGCTAGTGCTTCGTAGTCATTAATGCTTACTCACAATCTTGCACAACTAAGTAGTGAGTGCATGACATGTGTGAGTGAATGATTATAATTTATCATATTTCCAATATTTTGAATGACGAGTTGAAATTTATAGCATAGGAATTTCAACATATTGATAAATTTATATTGATGGGTAATTTTAAATGTTTCCCTTCTTTTGAAATGTTGATATAAATTATGCCCTTATAATTTGGAAGGGTAAAATTCAGATTTTAAATTTTTTTTGAAGGGAAATTTTAACTTAACACTTCTGGGAAGGGATAGAACCCTTTGGAAGGGCTGGGAAGGGTTCAATTTTGAACATTGCTTGGCAGAAACAAGCGATTGCCTCATTAATCAACACAACCAATGAGACTGATGGGATACATCCTAGTATCCAATTGAGCATTTTTGAATTAAATACTATGTGAATCAATAAATTTAATATGTACAACCAACTAGTCCTATTGTAATTCTTCGATATATCCAATTTAACTATCAATGCTGAAATATTTTTCACCTTGATATGATGGAAACACTCTTTTTTTGCATGCAGAACATCATGATTGTTTCGACCCTCTAGAAAGACAAAATAATTAGAGAAATGATCTCAACCAATATGGGTATCACTATAGTTTCCATAACTTTTTAATCTTATAAATATAACTACATAATGAAATCAGTCTAAAATTCACAAAATTTTATTGCTTATCCAATTTAGGTATGAGTGCAATACACATGGAATTAAATTAGGGTAATTTTTTATTAGTGATACATACCTAATTATTTATTAGTGATACATACCTCTTTAAATTAGGGGAAGTATTTATTAGTGATACATATCTCTTCTAATACATGTAATGAGTCTTACCCTGATGTCGTAAAAATTTCTAGGAAGAACTCTATAGTACAACTATCTGGCTTTGGAACTTGATCTTTATAGACTTTAAATATTTCACCATGGAGCTACTTCTTTGTAACTAACTGAAATAATGTATTATTTTATTGTACATTTATTAAATTGGGGAAGGACATACAAACATTAACCATCTCCATAATTTTATTTACCTCTAGCCCCTTATAAATATTTGTAAAATGTTGAACCCTGAGGTCTTTTAGATTTTCAAAACCCCAAACATTATTTCCATAAGGTTTCGAGAGCTTCCAAATATTTTTTCTGGATCTTCCTTTGTTTTCCATACTTTTGAAAAAAATAAGTTCTTTCATGCTCATAACACCAACTAAACCATCCTAATCTTCCTCCACAATCCCCCCTCTCTATCATAGATTAATTTGACCCATTTTACTTCGAGATCAACTAAGGCTTTTCACTCATCTTTTTCAAAGGTCCTAGTAACATTGTTGTCAAATAATGTAGTGATATTTTTCTCCATATTCTACAACTTTCCATCTCTAGACTGCTAATGTTGGTAAGACTAATCCACAACTTGGAGTCTTAGTTCTTTTAATGGATTTACAAACTGATGGATCATAAGAGAAGTACCCAAAGAGGCATCATAATTATTCCACCCATCCTTAACCATATCTTAAAATTCTTTTTCACCTATCCAGCTAGGATTGATTTTACTTGGGGATAGGGAATTATTCTTTGACTTGCCCAACTAAAGAAAAATTAGGTTATGGTATGAGCCCTCTCTCATGGAAATCTAGGACAAAAAAACTCCACGTCTCCAAGTAATTCCATATCCACCAAGAACCAATCTAATCACTCTGAAATGATAGCATTACCTACCCTCTTATCCTTCTATGTCGTCTTTAAATCCACTGGTTTCGCATCCACCAGACCCAATCTAGATAAATAGAACTAGAAAAAAACCAGCGTGAGGATTATCCCTTGTATTATTACCCCATATTTTTTCTTTTATTAATGCAAAATTGAGATCCCCCCAATCAGTAATTTATTCTCCATTAATAACTAAGAATGAAAAATCATGCTCCAAAAAACTAGTTTATTAAGATAGGGACCATACATGTTCAAAATCACAACTTGAATATTCAATTCCTTATTTTGCAAAATCATAGTTCATAGTTATGATAAAATCGAAAAATAGTTTACTAGCGAGAAACCCAAATGCCATCTTCAATCAAAAGGACACTCGACAATCCAGATGCATCTACCCAAGATAAAACTTAGTTCTTTAGTAGCCCTTTGAGTTTATCAATTATCAATGCAACTTGACACATGGTTTGTTGAATTAACAAAAAATCCATGGATTCCTCCTCTACCATCTTTTTTAGGGTCAATTTTGAGGGGTTGTTTAATCCCCTTCCATTATAGGACAAAATAATCATGTGCAACCCCTTGGTAGGGATTTTGTAATGCTGCAACTTGAAACTTAATTAATTAGTTAATTATATATATATGTGGTAATAATTAGGTGCATACTTAAGACTATGTCATATTATAAAGATAAAGTGGAATTAACATATGAATGACAAGTGTCACCCATGCATATAAACCTTATTTTAATAATAAGAAAAATGGGATTTTTAAAGAAGGGGGGATGACTTCATTGGGATCTCCTCTTCCTTAAGGGGCTACTGGTGGGGTTTTTGTTTGGTTAGTTTGTTGCATGAGACTAGGTAGCTGTTGGAGGTGCGTGTGAACATTTTCCTACTGTGGAGAGGAGGTGTTGGGAATGAGATTCAGAATGACATAGTTTTACTAATTAAGGGGTCAGGGACCCTCAGTATTTGAGTGAGGGGTAGGTTGGTTTGACTGTCATTCCTCAAAGCTTTGTTTCCCATTATGGTCATTGTTGTTGCTAGTATGGGCATGTTGTACACTATTGTAAGTCATTTTTTTCTTATTTTCATTACATGAATTCCTTACTCCTAGCTATTTCGTTAGTCTGATTACCAGTTTCTTAATTCATGTAAATGTAAATGGATGTAGTTTGAATAACTTTCTATTAAAATGGAGTGTTTACGCATATTTTAAAGTTTTGGGGTATCTTTTGATAAGGTTAGTAACCTTTTTTACTAGGGTAAACTACATGCTTATGGTATCTAAGGGTCCTATCAATTGACAATTGTTTTCCTTGTAAAATTTCCAATGTAACTTTGTTTTGTGCATGCTTCAGGTGTGTTAGTCCTATAACTGTCAATTATTCCCTTTGTCTATAATTTACTTTGAACTTTTTCCATTCCCTTTATTTTATTTTATTTCTTATGTTTTTTTATTTCATTTTAAATTTATTTCTTGCATATTGGATACATATAGGCTTAGAATTAGCTCCCAGTTTCATGAATGAGTGAGTGTGTTTATAATAGAATCAAATGAGAGTTAGATTTTGAAATGGTTGATCAGACATGTTGTATATGCAATCTGGAAGTACATTCATTATTCTCCATCTATATGGACGCTGCCATATTTCCAGGTTAATTCTTTTGCGGAGGTTACAAAGCTCTATCTAGCAATGATGGTTTATTCAGTCTTCATGTTTTATTATAACACATTAAGTGATAGTTGGCGCTATTTCTACACTTGTCAAGAAAGAAGTACTTTCCCAAATCTGAGGATGCATTCAACTTAATCCTATGTACTTCATGTGGTGGTGATTTAATTTTATAGGATTTCATGTTATCTTCTGTGATCTCCACCTCCTTTAGCATTGTGTCCACAACCTCAAATGTAGTAATGGTTACATAAAGGCAACACATAGCTAGTGATTATAATGACAACAAAATTCGAATAGAACCCCACAACATTGGTTAAATAAATGATTTTCTGGAGATTGCAATGGTTTTCCATTTCACCAAATTTGGAGAACATGCATTTATTGAAGCCTCTCCACCATTCAGAAGATCCATATGAGGAAATATACATGGTAGCAAATGGAGTTTCCAGACTGAGAAGAATCAGATGAATGATCCAAACATGCCACTGAGGAATACTCATCCTTTTCCACTGCAACCTCTATATATTACACAAAGTAGAGAAAGATGTTTCGAGATCAATCAATGAATTGATGTTCTTCCCACGTTGTGTACAAATGAGGAAGCAATGTTCATAAGTATAATATGGATCGATGGTTATTTGAATACAGGGCTGAAATCCATGAGTCCTCCTTAAACACTGAGGGGTTAGATGCATTTTTTGGATCTGATAGGGTCAAGTTCCATGTGTTCGGGTAAGTTATGATGTCGAGGGCCAAGATGTAGAATTTGTGTTGGGTGCATGACAACCCATAGATTCAAAGAGAAAAAGAACATGGTGCAGGAAAACTATGATGTAGCTGTGAAATTAAGGGAACTTGGTTGAAATTTCAAGGGGATGATTGTAAATCTTAATGGATTTTAATTCTCTATAACCGAAGACTTATGAATATTTTGATGAATTTATGCTACCCACACAGAGAATCCCAGATTGGGGTCAAGGTATTCAAATAAATTATTTGTTTGATCGCTAGAGTAATATCTTGCATACATGGGAGGGGAGATTTTCCACTATCTACCTCTCTTATATGCAGTTATTCCAACATATATTAGAAATTTTTTGTAGGAAGCCATTATTAAGTGATGTTGAACTAAGTGAGATGTGCAAAGGAACTACACCTTAGGACCATGCCCATGGAAAGGTTGAGAAGGAATTCCCACTTTCAACAGCATAAATATTTGTTAGTTTAGCTCTTGATGTACTTGACTTACAAGCATACCTGAATGAAAAACATTGGGAATAAGAAAACAATGATACATAATTGAATAAACCTGTAGACATGGTTTTGTTACATTTCTTGATAAAAATACAACTACACTAGCTTTGTAGTTAACAAATGGTTTTAGATTGAAGGGAAAGACAGTAGTTAGTTAGTATGGACATTCATATGGAGTGGGCAGTTCATGGAAAATCATATGGCGAGATCTGCATTTATGCGATCCACATAGCCTGGGAATTATACAACAACTAGCTAAAGGTAAAGAGTTTTGAAAAGAGGTTAACTCAGGTACAGAAAGAGCGCAACATATTGCAAAAGAAGGCACACACACTAGACAGCTTTGTTGCACTGAAAAAAGATGCTAAGAGACTTTAATTTGATTTTCAAATCTAAATGGATAAGACACATGTCACAGTTAGTTGATACTCTTTCTATTTTAGTAGACTTAGATCCAAAGAAAGTGGATATAGGAATAGCTCACCTAGAAACCACTTTTTCTATATATTGTCAATTTTTTCCAAAAATAGGGGAGACTCATGAGGGTCGTGAACATACCAGCTGCTCATGTTACAGTCTGATAATTATTTTGTTATGTGAGGATATTTCTGAAGAATGACTTTTGATTATTGGGTGCTAGTTTTAAAACTGTATGTTGTTTTGATGTTGAGTAATTCTGTTTGAATTGTTATTTTCACTTTTTATTTATATAGATGTCTTTTGTATACATGCCTGTGCAAGTAAATGAATATTATTGCAAATTTGATATTTGAAATGTCTTTTTAAATATCTAATTTCCATATGATGTTACAAGATTAGAGCTATTTTTTGTCTCTTCTTGTACCTCTTATTATTTGAACCTATGTTTTGTCTTTGATTGTGATTCATTTTATATTTTTATTATATCCTTGTGTATACAAGCATCTAATGTTTTCAAGTACTTTTACCAGAATGTTCATGATCTTTTATGATTTTATTTTTGATCCCTCTAGTTATCCAAAATGAACAAAAATTATCCTTTGAATGTTGAGGTGCCTAAACTGTGCTACCTTGCAGTCTAGCTGACAGAATTTAGGGAAAACAACTTTTGGTGAACATACTAGGGAGAGAAGGAATGATGTCATATTACCTAGGGTTCTAATATTGGGTAGATCCTCTTATTGATGGAGAACATGAAGTGGACATTATTCTGACTACAAAATCTTCACTGGGAAGCTCCACCATTAGAAGGATCCTTTGGAGGAAGGAACCCACTGACAAAAAAACAAATATGAAAATATCGAAGGGAAAAACCAGGTATCATCTCATTATATTTTTCTATGATATTTTTCTTTTCTTCATCTGTTCATTCTTGTATTTCCCTTTACATATAAATAGGATTATCCTTTGCTTTTTTTAGTCTGATGATCATCAACATTCATTTGTATATCCCTCATTGAAAGAAGAAGATTTGCATTCTGCCTGTGTTGTAGATGTTGACCATATCTCCTCACCTCAGCCTATTCATAAGGTTGATGTATGTATTCAAGTCCTTCATGAATCTGATCAGCCTTGTAACCACGAGGATCATGAAAATGATTTATCTCATTTTCAGATTGTATCACCTATTATCATCACTGCAGAGATTTGTAATCAGTCTGTTGAAACTCACTTTCAGCCCACTAAATTTCAGTGTAAAATTAGACAGAAAATGTTTAAACCTCTTAGGATGCCATCTCATTTACATCCTTATCCTCCCAACTTTGTTGAATATCTCCCTTTATTTATTGGACAAGACCATGTCACAACATAAAAAGAACTTGGAATATTTTCACAATTTCATTGACAATTTTGAGATTGTACACAAGGATATTGTTGATTATATAGTTGTCATTGATGTCAAAGGTGTTCACGAGTGAAAAAGGAATAACCAGTGGATATGATGACAGGAAAAACTCAGTGAAAGAATAAGGTAGTGATGGAATGGCATGGCATAGCTGAGGATGTGGCATGACACATATGATGACATGGAATATGATGGTGTCCTAATGATGATGTCATAAAATAATGATGGCATGGCATTTCATAGTTGAGGATGTGGCATGACATATATGATGACATGGAATATGATGGTGTCTTAATGATGATGAGATGGACATGGATGATAAGACATCATGAATGACTGATCTGAAGGCCTCCAAAACAATGTCGACAATATGATGTAAACAATGGTTAATGAAACAAAGAACAGAGGTCGAGTGGAAGTAGAGATGCAGTATGAATGACAAAGCTGGTTAGACTGGTTAATGAAAAAAAGAATAGAGGTCGAGTGGGAGTAGAGATGTAGTATGAATGACAAAGATGGTTAGACAAATGAAGAGTGAAACTATAGAAGAGTGAAATGAATGGGAGGCATAGTATATGTAAACAATCGAAGAAACTATATCTGTGGGAGTGTTTATAAATTATTCAGAGAAACTATATATGCGAGAGTGTTTATAAATTTTGTATATTTAGCAGCATGATGAAATTATCTGTGTATATAAGTCTTCAAAACTGTTAGAAACAATCACAGAGGATTTCTGCGAAGAAATCGTGCAGATCCACAAAGTCATGGTGAGATATGCATTCGATCTGAAATCGATGGTCAGGAAGCATCCTGCACGATATCCAATGGTTAAGGATCAGTTCAGTAGAAGATAAGCGAGAGGATGACATTTTGAAAAAAGATCAAGATCAGATGGCTTATATTAGTCCCACACTAGATTTGATGGTTAAGGATTAATTCCGACAGCTAGGTGGAAAATATAGAGTTCCGCAAAATATCAAGATCGGACGGTCAAGATTAGTTCCCCTAAAAGAGAACAATGGTGTGAAAGAAAAATGCAGAAATCAATTTGCGGAAATAACGTTTAAAGATTCTATGAACCCGTGATATGAAAAAGATTGGACGGCTGAGATTAGTTCTGCTAAAAGAGATAGATGGTGCGGAATAAAAATGTGGAAAGGGAATTATGGAAATGATGCCTAAATATTATATGAACCTGCAATCCACAACCCACAAAATATCAATATAGGATGAATGAGATTAGTTCCACAAAAGATTGACAGTGCAGAAGAAAAATTGTTGAAAGAAGCTTGTGAAAAGAAGCTTGCGAAAAGAAGCTTGCGGAAAGGAACTTGCGGAAAGAATCTTGTGGAAAGGAGCTTGTGGAAGGAAGCTTGTGGAAAAGAGATTCCAGAAAGTCAAGATATGATTTGAGGAAATGTTACATCCCGCATCTCACAATCTGGAGATTGACGGTCACAAAAGGGCCCGCAGGAGATCAACGGTGCAGAATTGTTGATGCGGAAAGACCATTGTGGAAATACAATTCCGGAAAGCAGAAAGTCAAAGTTTTGAAGAGTTGAGTTCCCACATTCCACAATCTGCATATTATCTCAGATCAATGGATAGGAAAACTCCTGATGAATATCAACGGCGGGGAATTGTTTATAAGGAAATTGTGGTGCAGAAATATGATTTTGAAGGAGAAATATATATGTCAGATCGATGGATCAGAGAGACTCAAAATTAGATCAATAGTGGGGAATCATTGATGAGGAAACTGTGGTGTGAAAATACGATTTTGAGGAAGAAATATATGCGTTAGATCGACAGTCCAGAGATACTTATAAATAGGATCAACGACTCTGATTAAAGATGGAAGATGATATTGGAGAAAGAAGATGGATATTGTAGAAGCACCAGAAAATGATAAACATGGTGGAGGAAATGAATTCTGAGTTGTGGGAAGAATGAAACGATGCTTTTGCTGAAAGTTATTGATGAAGTGACACAATTGTTGAATGGGTAAAATGATGAATAGTTGTGTCTGTACGTAAACAATCATGATCCAAAATGAACGAGCGCATCTATGAAGAGACACATTAATATGAAATAGGTAAAGAGTATTTATTATATGAATGTCTAAAATATTAAGATGTCCCGGTTAGTAAGATCGACAGAGTCCAACGCGAATAGTGGTCCAGGTGTTCTGAATTGATGTAGCCATAGCTGAAGAAGCGACTAGGTAGAATGACATAGATTGAGGGAATATTTACAGAAAACATATTGGGTGGCAGGGTGGTGCTAGGGAAACCAACAGGCTTGTAGGGGGTTGTTTCCTCCTTCCAACAGAAGCTGGTAAATAGGGTGTAGGAGCATGATGTTAGTCGTAGCTGAAAAAAAAGGGTGTCGTAGTATCCTTTTAGTAGCAACTCATAAACCAGGGGGTCGTAGCCTCCTTCCAGTAGTAGCTAGTAAATAGGGATTTGTAGCATCCTTTCAGTAGCAGCTGATAATCCAGGGGGTCATAGCCTCCTTCTAGTGGTAACTGGTAAATAGGGTGTTGTAGCATCCTTTTAGTCGTAGCTGATAAAAAAGGGGGTCGTATCCTCCTTCTAGTGGTAGTTGGTAAATAGGGTGTCGTAGCATCCTTTCAGTAGTAGCTGATAAATCAGGGGGTCATAGCCTCCTTCCAGTAGTTGCTGGTAAATAGGGTGTAATACCATCCTTTTCTGTAGCAACAGGAAAAAATATTTGTAAGTAACAATTTTGCAGTAATAGGACGTAAAGGTGGTTTACCTTATTGGGCTTCCACGTTAAAATTGTGTTCTATGTATTCTTGTTGTTATGTGTATTTAATGATAGATTTAAAAAGTGGTTAAATCAGTAAAAATATACCAATACCGATTCAACCCCCATCCTCAGTATTGACCAATAAACCAACATATATTGCCATGAGGATATTTTCCAAGTCCTTAGCTAGAGATGTTGGGTTCTGGTTTCAAAATTTAAAATCCAATTCAATTGGATCATGGGGAAATTTACATGATGTCTTCTTTAAGCATTGGGGTAAAAATAAATCTTATGATCATTTTCTTTCCGAATTTTATGGTTTGAAAAGGGAGAATGATGAGCCTATTAATAAATTTAATTGGAGGTTTCAAAGCTTTTATGTCAACATTCCTATAGAGATCAGACATTTAGAAAGACTTGCCATGTTATATTATACATTAGGTCATCAACATCCTGAGTTAGTCCTCCATCTTAGAGAGAGGAAGTCATCTTCCTTACCACAAATATTTTCAAATTCCAAAGAGGTTGAAGACAATTTATGAGCTTGTGGAAATCTTGTAACTCAAAATAGAGATGAATATTTGAAACAAGAACACGTTTGTAGACAAAAAAATCATGTTTGAATGTAGGGGAATCCGAGGAAGAATATGAACTAGAAAAATCCTATACATATTTGCATTTTTCTCAATATGCTAATCCATCTCCTTCATATTTTTTCTCATATTTTGAAGTTAATCAATCAGAGTTTTCTATTCTTAAAGCTGATGATTATCATGTCTAAGAGTATGCAGAGAATGATTATATTTTTTTCTCAGAAAGAGAAAATTCTCCTCATTGTCTTGCCGTTGGCACTAAAAGTCAACTTCCACTTTCAATGATTTTCATGATTTTATCGTCTTAAATTTTAGTTAAGGGTTGTTACAGGAAGAAAATGAAGCTAAGAATGAACAAGTTTATGAGCAGCAAAGAACAGACTTGGATGTTAGAGAAATCAAAGAGAATATACAAGATTGCAAGAGTATTCAATATCAAGCATACTTTGAAAATATGCTTGCGCTTAAACAACAAAAATATTCTGAGTATGATTTAGATTTGGAACATAATTCTTCGGTGTTTTTACAGTTTTCGATGGAAAAGGATGTATTCTATGCTTATGATCAGTTTACAAATCATTTTGAGCATATGGTAATAGATGAATGTATAGATAATTACATATTCTTAGCTGATCATTACCAGTATGCTTTAAATCATATTGTACAATTATCCTGTGATCATCCTGAAGATGAAACTGTTACTCTTAATGATCAAGAGTTGCATACAGAAGGACAAGAAGGAAATATACTTTTAAGCAATGAGGAATGTTTGCATGAGAAATTGTTTTCTTTGGTTCAGTATGTTCCTGATCACGGTTTTGTTGATCCAGTAGCAACCTTGTTGGATTCATATCATTCAAATTTTCTGAAAAATTTAGATTTTATCATTTCACCAGAATTTTGGGTGAGTATGATTCTCTGAAGAAGTTTCTATCGCTGTTATTGATCAGTGGTAGATATGAGATTATTTCAATTATGAAGTTGCTTGAATGGTTCCTTTGGAAGTTCATATTTACTTGAGTAAATTGGAGATATGGTTAGAATAGGGTAACATACATAATAAGCTCGCTTCCCTAGAATTTGCGTTTTCCAGTTTGTACAATGTGATCAAATTTGCAACAGGTTTATCAATTACTTTTCTTGAATAAGTGGCATATTTTGGAAATTTTTTCAGAGGTTGGTTGCAAATTTGACTCCACAGCCTAATGGATAAGGACACAGTTTGCAGTATATGGTTATTCTTCATCCTTCTAGGTAGATGGATTAGTAGTAGCTGACATAAATAAATGGCACAAGGTCTTCTTGTTCTTGGAAGTCGTTGGTAGCATGCCATCCCCAAGCCAAATGTTAGCCCTATAACTGTCAATTATTCTCTTTGTCTATAATTTACTTTCAACTTTTTCCATTCCCTTTATTTTATTTTATTTCTTATGATTTTGATTTCATTTTAAATTTATTTCTTTCATCTTGGATACATATAAGCTTAAACTTAGCTTCTAGTTTGATAAATGAGTGAGTGTGTTTATAATAGAATCAAATGAGAGTTAGATTATGAAATGATTGATTATACATGTTGTATATGCAATCTGGAAGTGAATTTATTATGCTACATCTATATGCATGCTGCCAGATTGCCAGGTTAATTCTTTTGCGTAGGTTACAAAGCTCTATCAAGCAATGATGGTTTATTCAGTCTTTGAGTTTTATTATAACCTATTAAGTGATAGTTGGCCCTATTTCTACACTCGTCAGGAAATAAGTACTTCCCCAAATCTGAGGATGCATTCAACTTAATGCTATGTACTTCATGTGGTGGTGATTTATTTTTATAGGGTTTCATGTTATCTTCTACGACCTCCACCTCTTAGAGCATTGTGTCCACAGCCTCAATTGTAGTAATGGTTACAGAAAGGAAACACAGAGCTAGTAATTCTAATGGAAAAAAATCGAATAGAACCCCAGAAAACTGGTTAGGTAAATGATTTTTCAGAGATTTCAATGGTTCGCCATTTCACCAAAGTTGGAGAACATGCATTTATTTCAACCTCTCCACCATTCAAAAGAGACATATGAGCCAATATACATGGCATCAAATGGATTTTCTAGACTGATAAGAATCAGATGAATGATCCAAATGTGCCATTGAGGAATACTCTAGGCTTTCCCACTGCAACCTCTATATATTACACAAAGTAGAGAAAGATGTTTCGAAAGAAATCAATGAATTTATGTTCTTCCCATGTTGTGTACAAATAAGGAAGTGATGTTCATAAGTCTAAGAAGGAATCAATGGTTATTTGAATACAGGACTGAACTCCATGAGTCCTCCTTAAACACTGAGGGGCTATATGCATTCTTTGGATCCCATAGGGTCAATTTCCATGTGTTCAGGGAATTTACAATGCCAACGGGCAAGATGCAAAATTTGTGTTGGGTGCACGACAACCCATAGAGTCAAAGAGACAAAACACATGGTGTAGGAACACTATGATGTAACTGTGATATTAAGGGAAATTGGTTGAAGTTTCAAGGGGATGATTGCAAATATTAATGGATTTGAATTCTCTGTAACCAAAGAGTTATGAATTCTTTGATGAATTTCTACTACCTGTACACAAAATCCCAAATTGGGGTCGAGGTATTCCAAGAAATAATTTTTTTGAGCGTTGGAGTAATATCTTCTAGACTTGGGAGGGGATATTTCCCATCATCTACCTCTCTTATCAAACTTCCAAGGGAATGGAAAGGCTTGTTGCTAAACTAGTGAGCTCAACCATAGAGCTATGGACACTTGCACAAGATCTGAATTGGCTTTCCAAAAACATACACATCCAACACAAGGAATCATCCCCTTCTCTGCTATACAGTCCCTCAGGCTATGCATTCCCTTCCAGTGTTATTCAGGATGCACAGTAAGGAATAATCAACCCTCAAGATCTCTCAGTGAGGTTCCTCATGCACTAGAATTATCAGGAAAATTACCTCTACCACTCTTAACTGATTTAGACCAAATCAAAGACTATAACAACTCAGACCAAGGAAAGAGTACACGTATAGAAAAATACCAATTGTCGGTCCTTGGAAAGATGTTTGGAAACCCAAAAATGGATTTACAGATGGAGAAAACACCAGGGAGAGAAATATGATTTCAACAATCGTTTAATGATTTCCTAGGGACAAAATTGACCTATGCAAAAACCCAAATCATGTTTTTGATTTGTGAAGGTGACTATGGCAATACAGGAGCCAAAACGACTGCCATAAACCCCAAAATTGTGAATCTAGCTTCTTGGCCACTCAACAAGGTAAAAATGGTGCCATCCATTGGACTCAATCCATGAAAACACAGGAGAACGCAAATATTTCTTGCTCACTTGCTGAATAATAACCAAAACAAATTTTTGGGCATGCAAATATGAGGAAAATGAGCAAAAACGTGAATGATAACACACAAAGAACTTTAGCTGCATAAAGGAAGCCAACGTGAAGGAGAATGGGTGAGGAAAATGGAAGTAATGGGTGAGTAATGGCTTGGGCATGAATTCCCAAACATTTACTTGCCCCTCAAGTCAGAAAAATGTTTTCCAAAATCTGATGACTTCTTCAATTTGAATTTATGACTGCCATACTCTTCCCCATTCCCATGCATTAACTAACTCAGCCATATTTTGGAAGAATTAAATGACTGGGCACAAAACAAAAAATGGGTAGTTGAGGGTTTGATGGGTTCTCCCTTTGACATTTGGATTTTCCCCATTAGCCCCAAAGGTTAAATATTTCCCCCTCCTTATCCTTAGGAAAACCATGCCCCCATGTCATTATTTGTTGCATAGACATAACTGGTTGTGGGTTTTTAATTAAATTGCATATTTACATGATGCCCAAAAATTATAATGTGTTGGCTAGCACAAAATATACCTTCGGAAATGATTTCAATTGCCGGAACATAAAATGATAAATTTATGGTGGGGATTTTTCCTTTAGCTCCACACCACAATTAATTACAATATATACATCATATACATTTTAATGCAAATGGGGTCAAAACCAGGGTGTTACACCCCATAAAAATATTTATTACAAAACTTTGGAGGTGGTTATAAACCCCCCTCATAGGTACCTATGGAGGCAGTTCAAATCCCCCCAAAATTCGTTATTACAAACTTTTTTGGGAGATTATAAACCCCCCTCTTAGGTGCCTTGAAGGAGGTTCGAAAACCACCCTAAAACTCTTTACAAACCTTTGGCGGTGGTTATAAACCACCCTCGTAGGTACCTACAGAGGTGGTTCAACCCCCCCTAAAACTATTTACAAACCTTTAGGTGTAGTTATGAACCCCCCTCATATAAACTTACACGGGTGTTTTGAACCCTCCTCATTGTAACATACAAGGCCAGTTTTGAACCCCCCTCAAAGTGACATATGAAGTTAGTTTAAAACCCCCATTGTAGCCATAATAAATCATAATAAAATATATTTTATTAAAAATATCATTATTGCAATATCATCAGTGAACGAAGTAATTGAATCTTCAACCTACTGCTTGTAAAATAGAGGCTCTTCCATTGAGCTAGAACCGTTTAAGAAATGGGGAAAGGGGCAATATTAACACCAAGATTGCATCATTTGTAATTATAAGAAAAGACTAATAATCCCAACATTGTTTCTAGCCTGAGAGACCTAATAAATTGGTTTGAATGGCTCTGACATTCTTTAGATATATGCTAACCACTTCAAATCGTATGGCTATGGCCTTTTTTAGATATATGCTAACCACTTCAAATTGTATGGCGTTGACCTTCTTTAGATATATTCTAATGACTTCACATCCTATGATGTAAACAAGATAATGTAGTTGTATGTTAGGAAATTCACATTTAGACTCTTTAATGCATAATTATCCATCCAATTGACCTCAAGTTGGCATTTAAAAATAAGAATATTATAGCACCCATGAAGACACTTAGTTTTATTGATTATGATCATGCCACTATACAAAACACAAAGTAGCATCAAATAAATGTGTTTTGGGGATCTGTAGATTTGAATCTTATGTTGTTTTATGACAAAAAGTTGTATAGAATTTTACCTTTTGTGTAGCAGGCTTAATCCGGGAAGAATAGGGGGACTGGTGCAATCATCATGGTTATTTTATTGTTGCAGTTATATATTGTATAAGATGGTTTTCTTCACAAATATATCGAATACATAAATCTTTTTTTTCGAACTGGTTCCTTGAATAAACATCTATCTCTCTAATATGTCCAATCCTCTGGTATCTGATACTTGTTGGAAAAAACATCTAACATGTTAATTATAATTTAAACACCCAAAAAAATTCTAATTACGTCAATATGCTTGTCATACATCCAGGCCTGCTCTTATGCACTTCCAATTCCATGATCAAACCCTTATTGTATGAATGCATAGCACACCCATACAAAATGGGGGGTAACATAATCAATAAGTGAAAGAAGATCCACACTCTCTATAATTAGCCAAAGATGCATATTTCTTCATGAGACCAAAATCTTCATATTTCCAAGATTCATATCTATACATAAACCTCCAAGATAACCTCCTACACGATGGTGGCCTCTTCCAAAAAGGGAAATAAAACATATTTACAATTTTACTGTAGACAATAAAACTATTTACAATTTTACCATCATGGTGGGAAAATGTGGCCTTTTCTGATAAAGATTATTTACATATGTCAGTTAATGCTATAAAACTATTGATTGTTCACATGTAAACCATAGTGAAACAAAATCATTTATTGGTTTTCTTTAGATTTTTGCAACATGAGTGTGATATGAAATCACATAGGAAAAATAAATACTTTAATTGCACATGAAAGTCTCGAGGCCAAAAATAAGGATTTGGAAACGATAAAATGCTCAAATATGTGTAGGTCATTTCAACTTCCACAATGGAAGTGGGTATCAGTATTGTTGCAGGTAGGAAGTGTGGGTCTTTCTGACTTGCAATGGGGAATTACAAGCTCACATGAGAATGTAGAATTAGGATAGTTGATTAACCAATCACATGGAATAATGTATGATTCCAAAAAAAACCTATCAATAAAGCTATCAAAACAATAAAGCAAGAAAGGGCCTAGTATAGGTATACTTTGTAAGGAGGAGGAAATAATACGCCATTTGGTTAATCCTTTATGCTTATTCAAGAGAGGTGTGGGAAGAGATGGACAATATGATAGGGGTTGGAGAAGTTTGGAAAGGGTATACAATAACTGGTTGTTTCAAATCCTGCGAGCTGAAGCCAAAACTAAAAGAATTTGAAGCCCTTTCCATGGTAGTATCCTAGGCATATCGATTTCCATGAATGCAATATTATTAGAGAACAAAGACACCCCCTCTTTCAAATGTGTTGCTCAAAGCAGGTCGACCTTTTCCAATTACAAGTCGCCAAAGTCACTGTCCATAGATAGCACTGTCATGAGCCTATTGATAAATCTAGGGCATGGGGATATTTTGACAGGGTGGGACAGTGTAATACTTCTTGTTTTGGGGAAATTTGATTCATATGCCTAAATAATGATCATTATATTAAAGTCACAGAAGGTCTAGGAATGGGGAACAAATAACTATGTTGGGATTCTAAATCCGAAACAAATTTTAATCCTATCCACTGAGAAAGAGACACCCAAACTTCAATTTTTTGGTGACTTAATGGTGTTGGAATATATTAAACCCACTCATAACTTAGGATAAAATAATTAATCATTATTTGATTAATTATTCACCCACTAGCTTAATTAGTTGGCATCCACTTGCACCTTAAAGTCAATACTTTCCATCTATATCCCATGAATGATTTATTTCTAAATATGGGTTTATATTGACCACCTTTTGACCATATAGAAATAATATACAACACATTACAGTAGATTCTGGTTTACAGCTTTTCTGTGGATAAGATAAAAGCTAGTCAACTAGGAAACTGGCATCTTTTGTTTCCAACCCATCCTCCATTAGTTTTTATCCATTTTCTAGGATTATAATGTTTTCCATCTCCCTTGACAACTCAATCATTATTTTTCCAATTCATGAGGTCCTTAATAGATTTGGGAAGTGATTTTTCCACCTATGGGGGTTTGCTATATTTTGGTAAGTCAACCTTTTTGAGCTTTATGAGTTGTCTCCATACAACTCGATTTTCCTATGAGGGATGTACTATTTATGTACAATTTTATTCATAATTATTCAATGGAAGGATACACACCAATATTAATCTCTTCATTCATGTGATTCAGTCTCTTTTCTTCTCTCTATTTTTCCTGCGTATGCTAGTGAGAATTCTTAGTAGAAAGATCTATTTCCTATGCTTTTTCTTAGCATCATTGCACATAGCATTGATCTATTATTTCTACATGGTATCATATATATAGGGAGAAAAACCTTTCCATATTCTATATGGTAATCAGAGCAGCAATGTTTATCAAGTTCTACAGAGTTGAGGAGCGCGTCCAGTCTCCTATCCCTCTCTGAAGAAGAGCTTGTCTAGCTTACAATATTTTATCCTAGTTTGTTTTGCAGGTTGCAGAGAGTTTATTATTGAGAACATAAATTAATAAATATGGATTTTTCATCAGCTATAATTATTACTTCCTTCAACTACCATGAATGGAAAGCCAAAATATCCATTCTATTTCCCAGTAGAGGATTATACAGAGTTACTCTAGCTTTGGAGAATGATCCCAATGCTGTGATTGAGAAAGCTAAGAGGCATAGTAGGTTGGATGACGCCTATGGATTGATTTGAATCTCTATTTATCCTAATATACTCTTTCATCTATATGGTTTGACCACTCCAAACCAAGTATGGACTCAAATGGAGTCTCTCTTTGGAGTTCAAGATGAGGCAAGAGTGCATCAATTGGAGATCGAGTTATTCTCATTGGGTCCAAGCAATTTCAATTCTCTTGAGGGTTTATTCACCAAGTTCAAGTCACTTTTTATAATTCTAAATAAATGTGGGATTGAGAAAGCATATGATCAATTGATACTTTCCATTCTTTCAAAATTGGGTCCTGATTACTCAATTTTTGTGTCTACTTTTCATGCTACTAGGCTTGTTGTTCATAAGTGGAAAATTCCTTCTTTAAATTCTTTTCTTGATTCAGTAATACATGAGAAAGATAAATTGATCCATATGGGTGTACTTAATTCTTCAAAGGGAAAGGATCATGCTCTCTTGGTTCAAGGAAGAAATAAATTCAAATCAAAAGAGAATAAAATTGGGAAGAAGCCAAAGTCAGAAATTGAAGATGAAGATTTTTATGAAGATTTAATGAAGAAAGTTAAGAAGAAAGGGAGCACATCCAAGTTTTATTATTGTAGAAAGGGTTTCAATTCAGAGAATAAGTGTTTCAAGAATAATTTGGACATCATGTCTCATATTCTTGAGAATCACAAGATCGAAGTTCCAGATGAACTAGAGAAGCCTACTGATTCCTCAGAACAATGTCATACTGCGCAGTTCCAAGGTGATATAACTTATGATTTGAGTTCCAAAGTTCTCTCCTTTTCTCATGTCTCTGATATATATTTAATATCTGATATATCAGAATCATAATATCATATCCTTTATTTGATGATCCTTTTCTCAGTCTACTAGATTCATCTCCCAAAAATTGTGATTTTTCACTAGATATTGACTTGTCTTTGAGCAGCTCTTCCTCACTAGCTTGTATATCTGATTTAGAAGATTGTTTGCATGTTGATATGAATTTAATGACACACATAATACCAACATACATACCATCTACCATACCTCTCAATAATCCTAAGACTATACAAATCCCAAGTTCACTAGTTGATTCCTCATTGGTCTCTTATGCAGTGATATTTATCTTACATGGTTTGAAGTATTTCCTATATTTCAGTGGCTGGTTATCCATGTATTTAGTCATATTTGGACTGATATTAAACATGTTTGGATATGTTATAAACACTTATGGTTCATATCTTATGCCCATCCACCATTCAGATTTTTACACCTATTAGTTTTCCCCAGTTGCTCATAATTTTCCTAGTCTAGCCCTATATCCTCATGGAGCCACTGCATCCTTTGTCTTCGCTGTTGCATATGATAATATTTACGATATATAATAGTTTTATCAGACTCATATCATTCTATACAGGTGCTACATCATATTGTAAGATTGACATGTGATTCACATCACAATTTTGCAATGATTTAGGGAATTGGGTGTGAAATAAATTGTCTTAATTTTTGTACTCTTTGGGAGGGAGTATGCACAGATCTATTTTCAATTTCAGATTATGTTTTCAGATCAGAGTTTGACATTAGAAATAAGCATTCAGATAATTCTCCTACTTCATCAGATGATGAGATACAAGGAGTCTCTTCTCTTCCTTCTTGCAAGTTCTACACTCCAGTGCATGATCATGGAGTTCATGATTTCTTCAAAAAGTATTCCATCCAGAAGTAGTTCACTCAGCTCATTCAAGTGAAGATAAGGATATGTTGAAGACTAATTATTTAAAAAATTTGTGCCTTGTCCTTTCTTGAGGGAGGATTTTGCCCATGTGTTTTTTCCTCGTTCCTCATTTTTCTGGACATAATAATTGTTAAAGGGTGACCTTAGCCTTGCTGCTGAGCCCTATATGCATCCATATTTTTTTGTCATACCATATTAAAGTTAGAATTATAGGGGGGTGTTGGAATATATTAGACCCACTCATAACTTAGGATAAATTAATTAATCATTATATGCATCCATATTTTTTTGTCATACCATCATAAAGTCAGAATTATAGGGGGTGTTGGAATATATTAAACCCACTCATAACTTAGGATAAAGTAATTAGTCATTATTTGATTAATTATTCACCCACTAGCCTAATTAGTTGGCATCCACTTGCACCTTAAATTCAATACATGCCATCTATATCCTAGGAATGCTTTATTTTTTAAATATGGGTTGATCTTGAACACCTTTTGAACATCTATAAATAGTATACAACACATTACAACAGATTCCAGCTTTTCTATGGATAAGATAAAAGCTAATCAACTATGAAACTGACAGCTTTTGTTTCCAACCCATCCTCCATTAGTTTTTCTCCATTTTCTAGGATTAGCATGTTTTTCCATCTCCCTTGACAAATCACTCATGATTTTTCCAATTTGTGAGGTCCTTGATATAGTTGGGAAGTGCTTTAGCCACCTATGGGGGTTTGCTATATTTTGGTAAGTCATCCTTTTTGAGATTTATGAGTTGTCTCCATACAACTCAATTTTCCTATGAGGGATGTACTATTTATGCAAAATATTATTCATCATTATTCAAGGGAAGGATACACACCAATATTCATCTCTTCATTCATGTGATTCGGTCTCTTTTCTTCTCTCTATTTTTCCTGTGTATGCTTGTGCGAATTATTAGTAGAAAGATCTATTTCCTATGATTATTCTTAGCATCATTGCTCATAGCATTGATCTATTATTTCTAAAAATGGTGGTCATAAATTGGATAGAAGTGGGAATTTGAAATGGGAAGTTTGTTCTCAAGTATTTTTTGGAGGTAAATCAAATGAAGGTAGTTTATTTACATCTCCTTTTCTCATAGGCTACAAAGAGTTTAATGATAATATTGATATCCTTTCCAAAAAAAAATTACAACTTGAGGCTGGAGTTTGGTCAATGGTGGAATCAAAGAATGGACAAGTATCTGAACATACCAAATCTGTCTATTTATTATGCACCCCTAAAGTTGAAAGTGCAAATTTTTTCAAAGGTATTGATCCTCTAAAGTCTTGTTTCCAATCTATTTTTGGCATTTATGTAGTGTTGAAAACATTATATCATGGTCTGTTTTCTTGAACAATTTTTATGTAATCTATTAAGACACTTATATGACTGTAAAAGAATCTTTTATATAGTTGTATGAGATTTAGAAAAGGATGGAGTTTAACTAGGAGATCCTTTATTGTCTTTTTGAATATTTAGTTGAAAGGGACATTATTTTTGGATGGTATTGGAATTTTGAATGCATGTACATAATGTATTTTATTTTCTTCTAGAATGAAATATACAATTCCTTTTCCAACGATTTCTTATGGAAAAATCAATCTAGTATTACAACTCACTGGTCATATCCTTGGACAAGAATATCCAAGAGGAAGAGTTGAATAGATGGGAGGGAGACGAAGGAAGAGAACTACAAAACTTGAGTAGGAGGATAACAAGGAAGGGATTCAGAGGTGTACTTGAAGCTGAAGGGAAAAACTAAAACACATGAATCTCCAGGAGCTAAATATTTGTAACTACTATCACTTTGACATAGGCCTACCATTGTCCACCCATCTTTCCATAATGGATCAAGCACAATCCATTTTTTTGAATTTGGGTTTCTTTTTATCAAGTAGCAAGCTTGATAAATCTGTTTATGCTTTCTCATGATGTGGATTCTTATTATTTTTTGGTCTATTTCCTATTTATGGCATGAGTGTGTTTATTGTTGCATTACCATGGTTGGTAAAGTAATTAAAAATACTATGCATTGTATCTTGTTATGTCATGTGAATCTATTATAAATATGTCAAAAGTACTTTATCTATCATGTGATTCTTGAGTTTAATGAACAAGGAAAATCTATAATGAAGATCCTAGTGAACATGACCTTCAGGAAAAGAGTTGACCAACATAATTCTTGATTCCAATAGACCTATATCTGAGTGGATGATAATTTGATGAAGATAATAAAGAATCTAGAAATGGCCAGGAAGAAAAACTTTGATATTTCTTGATCACAAATATTGAAAAGTTGATGAGAATAATATAAATTTTCCAGGACTTTGAAAATTGTCCCCTGCTCATGGACTTCTAATATATTAAAAGTAGTAAAAAATTCCATTTTCATCTCAAAATTCATAGGAAACTGAGACTTTCCTACATTAGATTGTTCAGTTGTAATTAGTCATGAACAACTTGTTGTCCAACACTTTAAAATTATTGATTGTCAGTGTTACATGGGAATGTGTTTCTAGGGATAGGGGACATGCTCTTTGTGCTCCCCACTCTATCCTAGGAGGTGGGTACTCCAAGGGGAAGAGGAGAAATTTCCCCACATCCCCTTTTTTGGGGGGGAATGCAAGGAAACATACTAGATAATGACCCCCTTAAAAAATGGGATTCATAGTTGTGATTCACTCTTAGCCTTAGATCTTCTTGGATTGTCAATCCATATGATGTAAAAGGAGAACTTCCAATAGGTATTTTTTCTATCAATCCATTCACAGTTGAATTTGGAGATAGTTCTTGTAGTCATATGCATAACAACAAGTAAGCATTTCTTTATTGATGAAACTGACCAGATGGAAGAGATTTCGGTAGAGATTTCAAATGGCACAAATTAAAATTTATGTAAAAGCTAAGAAAAGGAATTCAAAAAAAAACAAAGAGAATTTCTATATAAATGGCATCACAACTGCAACTTCTGAACTCTTTCCTAGCATACGACAGTCACCTTCCTTCCCAAACAGTCAACTTATTTCTTTCCAGTATACAATCAAAGACATGTGGTTGATGGAGTCAGTTTAACTCACCCGTTTTCATCTTTTGACAATGATCACTAAAACGTTTGTGATATTAACTCTTGGCCTCAAATCCTCTTGGATTGGTAAATCATATGATATAATGGGTCAACTACCATAAGTTATTTTGTCTAGTAATTCCTTCACAAATGAATTTGGAGGTAGTTCCTGCACAGTCATCTACAAAACAACAAGCATTCCTTTATTCATGAAATTGATTGGATGGATGAAATTTCAAACAAAATCCCACTCACTTTATCACTTCCTACACAATTACAAGGAGATTATCATTTATGCCACATGGTGGGTTGCATAATTTATCCATAGGTGGGAATCCAACTTTATCTTAAGGGAAATGGAAAGGTGGCCTTAAGTTTGAATCCTGGGATATAGCTACAACTTAGTGTCCATACTATCACTATTCCGTATTAGTGCCCATATTTCCCACTCAACCATCTGGATAAAGAGTGTTTTGATTCACCCTCCTTGTACCCCAAATGTGCAGCAACTCCAAACTCAGGTTTCTAATGCATTTCTTTAATCTCTATTTGTATTTTCACTAGAATCCGATCATTGTCACCACACAGAACAATATACAAATACTGATAGATGAAGCATTTGAAATAAATAACACGTGTTAGAAAAGTTTTCCAAAAAAATATCATTGGTATGTACCTTCCGTAATCTATAAATGGCGTAAGTTTAATCTAGAGAAATTATGCATCATGCTTGAATAATAATAAAAATATTTTTTTTTGGTAAAACCTAGAATACCCATTAATTTTAGGTAAATAACATAATCCTTTATCTTCTTGGGAATACTCAACCACAAATGGTGAACAATCTGCAGTGTACCATAGCAGTGTGTCTAATGTGTTACCAGATCCACCACTCAAGTGTGTAGATCTGTGGACCTGGATCCAACTCCACCATGATCCATCATGTAAATCGATCCCCTGGAGAAGGAAACAGATCCAAATCCCATTATATGGATCCCATGGAAAATCAAACTGATAGTAATATTTTGAAACAGATCCCGAAACTTTCAGTGCCATTGTGACCTACCAATCACTTAAAATTTTTATTTTTTAAATAAAAAAATCACTTCCAAAACCCTAAAAACCTAAAGGTTAAAACCATACACCCCATTCTTGGTCAAGGTTTGATCTATCCTTATGTCAAGATTTACTCTTGAACCATGATGTATGAAGGTCTGATCTCAAGGTTTCCATTTGATCTATATTTGTGGTCAAGGCCTGATATATCTTTATAGATCCTACGCCCATGAAATGGATCTTGTGGAAAATAAAATAGATACTAAAATTTTGAAACAGATCCTAAATATTTTAGTGCCATTGTGACCCACTGATCACATAAAATTTTGATTTTTTAAATATAAAAACACTTCCAAAACCCAAACATCATCATAGGCTCTAACTAGACATGTACAACACTAAAAGTAAAAATAACTACAAAGTCACATGTATAAATACATGTCTAAATTTGAAATTGGAAAAAAGAAGCATACAACAATAATTTCAATATGTTACAACAAGCACAAAGTGTCAGATGAATTAATTTCACTAATCCTTCTATTGGACAAAACATAAGAGTTTTAAAAACATGATAAATAGAAACAATCCCAAGGCTAATATAGAAAAATTAAATGAATCAATAATGGATAAGTTTTACCAATTGATATTCCAAAAAAAAGGACAAATAGAAAAAAAATAATATTTGCATCATGAAAATTGTTGGAATATAATCCGTTGGGATTATACGTTATTGTAAATATTAGGAATATGAAGAGACTCTCGGATGTGTGATCCCAAGAGTCATCGTAGATGTATAAATAAAGGAATTCTATGGAGAAATAATAAGAATTCAGCAGTTATTTCACCTGACAGTGGTATCAGAGTGATTCATAACTCCTGCATGTACAGTCTGCATTCTGCTATTATCTGCACCCTGGGCTTTCCTCATTCTATAGATTGCATGCATTGGTGCATGCGCTGGCTGCTCTATCGTTCATGAGTGATGCAATAGTATCTCTCTGAGCTGAATGAGTCACCCTCCTCCTCTTGCATATTGTTGTTGAGGCTTTTCCTTTGTGGAGACTGCACGTTTGATGCGTAAATATTGTTGCGTCGTTGCCTTAGTGGAGAGATTGTTAGAGCCGTGCTTCAACTCATGGTGTGTGGGCATTCTCCTTTGAAGTGTGTGAGCACCATCCAACTACTTCATGTTCTCCTTTGAAGTGCGAGAGCTGTAGTGCTCCGCCTAACGGTTAGAGCACTGTGTCCAATTCCCTGTAATGTTCTCTATCAAAACATTTTAGATTGCATTACAGATTTATATCCAGGTCTGTTCTATAAATTTTATAGACATATGTAAGTACAAGTATGAACTGTAAGCATATTCAAGTAAAAATTTCGAACTGTACATGTTGATAACTTTATGAATTTTTCATAAATTAGACCATAATAGCATGCATGAGTTTAATATCTACATACCTGAAATTTAAATACCTGGAAATAGCGATTGTGGTAGATCCAACAGTTTTTCGTAAACCCTGTAGGCTCCTTCTTCTTCCAGCTTTCCGTATGAGCCTTAATCAACAAAAATGATGTGCCACCCTTCCGACTAGCTCTCATCATGTGCTGGCCCTAGGAAACCCACGGGTTTCCTAGCCCCCGAGCCCACAGGCCAATAATATCAAGAGCAGCTTCCTCTCCATTCTTTATCTTCTCAGTCTCAGTCATTTACAGATACTCTCATCCTTGAGTTGTCCCCCTCCTCAAGTATT
>LPNX010603744.1:654-47429 GCA_001517045.1 Pseudotsuga menziesii
CTATACCTTCCTAGGTTGATATGTGATTGTATTGACAATTCTATCTTGGGTCGCGACATTTGTGACCTTGCTTGACCTTGTGGGTTGTTGTAGATAAGGCCGTGACTTTTTGGGCTTCTATATATGTCTTGTGAACCTTGTGGGCTGCTAGATCTGAACCATGAACACTTGTTAAATTGTTAAACTCATCTGTGACTATTTAAAGGATGTTTGGATTAAGTTGTGATTAATGTGAGACCTCTAAGTTTGAACCGTAAATTTCCTAAGATCTGTTCATCCTATTAGAAAAGGATGCAATTTTTTTAGGCCTGTTTGGAGTAGGCTATCACTGCTGGTTGTTTTGACATGTTGATATAGGTCTGTAATAATGAATTAGTAGCTTCATAATAGTGATTGATCAGATCTGAAGCAGTCCCAAACTGATGTGTGTTCAAGTGGTGGTAGGGGGGTTGATTTTTGATGGGATTGAGACTCCCTGACCATTTGCTGGATGGACAGGCTGAATTTGTCTCTCATCTGTTGTTCTCAGAGTCCCTATCCTCTCTGTTCCTCATTTTTGGTCTATCAGTTCAATTATTATGGAGTCCTAAAGAATGCCAAACAGAATCCGAACCCCAATTCCTCGGTAGTCTAGTATCTTGTGATTTTTCTTAGACTGTGTATTTCAATGATTGTCAAGGTCATACCTGCTTCAATTTATAAGGTATTCATCTATTATGATGGATCTAGATAGAAATGGGAGATAACCTACTTGTTATGTTGAGTTGGGACTTTTATAATTATATCTAAAAGCTAAAAGCTAACAATACAAATTGGGATCCCAAAAGGAGCTCCTATAAAAAGCTAAAAGCTAACAATACAAAGTGGGATCCCAAAAGTAGCTCCTATAAAAAGCTAAAAGCAGAACTCAAACCTAAGCCTAACTCCATATATGAATTTGAGGTTATGTTTTAGGTAAAAATAGATTCTACATTATACTTTTTTGTTGTAACATTGATGATTTGAGTTACATTACCTTCATGCAGCTTATTTTAAGATTGATGGTTTGATATCTATCTCTTACATTGTCTCTTTCTTGTATCTGATAGGAAATGATGCTGAAATTTGAGAAAGCTAGGCCAAGGAGCTATCTCTTCACATAGATAGTTTCCTTACATTAAATAATAAATAACTAATTTGACAACACTTTCGCTAAGAAAGAATGGGCTCATTCAAGTACATGAAACCATGTTGGTGTTTAGCACAAATATCTTGACAAATTTTTATGGTTTGTTTATTGCTTTTGTTTGAAGCATTTTGTCGATTTTTGAAGTTTGTGTGTATTTTGGTTAAATATTGTGTTAATTCCTTTGAATGATTCTAGTTCTCATTCGATGCTTGATTTAACCCTTTGTTGTAGCTTGAATCAAGGTTGGTTTTAGGATTTGAGAAAAGATTCTTTTATTAACTTTTAGTTGCATGAATTAATTTTCTTCAAATTTTCAATTATTTTACGCTGACTGTATATTTTCTTTGTAAATACTTATTGTTATTCAAAAAAATAAATGAGCTCTACATATCTAAGCGAAGAGAAAAATGGTCTATGCACTAGGTTCCTATGCATTGATCGTAGGATACGTATTGGCACAAGACCAACATTCATCTAATTCAATAATCAATTGGCATAATTACAATGCATAATTGTATTAGCCTCCATGACCATCATTGGCTAGTGGAGGCCAAGATCGAGCATAATGTATGATTCTATGAGTTTATCAGTTTGTCAAGATTCAGGTCCCCACATGTCTGTTGGACCATTAAGGGACAAGATAACAAGTGGAGTCCCCACTTGCCCTGAATCTAGTCAGTGCAGTTGTGTTTCACTGACACCTTCCTGTTGTGACTTGTGAGTCTACATGTTCTGTTGTTGATGATGTGATTAATGTTATTTGACTAATGTTGTTATTCTTTTATTTTGACAATATTATATAAATTAGTGAAAGATTCACCAGTTTCTACAATTTTTTATAATGAAGTTAAATATTCGCCAAGTTTTTACAACATTATATAATAAAATGAAAGATTCGCCAAGATTTTACAATATTATATAATAAAATGAAATATTCGCCAAAATTTTACAACATTATATAATAAAATAAAAGATTCGCCAAATTTTTTATATATACATATTATATTATTGATAAAATCTCCTTCAAATTTTCCTATATATCGGAGAGATTCGCCCAATTTTTATACATATAATTCTAGGGGGGGTTCTTAAAATCATCCCTGTGCTATACTTCACTCATGCTGATTCTGGTCTTGCAAATAATGACCTTCCTAATTCAATTCAGAAGATCCCTTGTCAAGCCAATTATCAAGCTCTAAACTTTGTTGACCCCATTCAGAAACTTGCACGAACTCTTCTCACCAGAATTTAGGGAAGGGAACCCTTCATTGCCCTCCATCTCAGGTATGAGGTATCTCATGTTTAAAATTGGAGGTGTCAAAGAATGTGAATATGAGGTACTTTGGTTATTGCTCTAGAACCAGGGATTGATGAATGTTATCCATGCTTTTCTTGCTGTGTTTAGATATGAGCAAGATATACTTGCATTTACAAGATGCACGACAGTCTACTCTGATTATTTGTCTTCTGCTAGAAAGCAACTGCAATGCCCCAATGGAGAAGTAGATCCATGTCAGCTGTTGGCATTAGCTAAGTCGTAGGTATAATAATTGCAAATCCCATGATGGGCTAAAAACCTCCTTATCATGAAGATAGATTAATGAGTCCAAGATCTAAAAAGCCTTAATTCCTATTCAGTCCTTTGGCTAAAACCACGTTCTTGTAGGTTGATCACATACTCGGTGACAATCCAAGAGCTACAAGATACATGGTGGGATATAGTCCAAACTATCCTCGCCAGGTGCATCATAGAGCTTCCTCCAATGTATCATACAAAGAGCACCCAATCACAATGATAACTTTGCAGATCCAAGAGACAACTATGAGTAAATAGAACTTGCAACCTACAACAATGGCCCAATGGTTGGAAGTTTAGCTAGAATTCAAGGTGGAAATGCTGGAGACAAGCAGCTTCTCCCAGGTATTATTGTTTTATAGGATGAAATTAATTTGGTTTCAGTTTGTTTCAGTGATATTGATGGTGATGCTTTTAATGGTTGTTCTTCTGGCAGTGACTGTGCCAAAGCCTGGATCAGATTCAACATCTTTTGCTCCAACTATAGTTCCAAAGCCAAATCCAAATCCCTCTCCTACACCTAAACAGAGTTCTCTTCCTACTTCCCCACAAAGTAAGTCCTATGAATCTTAAATTTTGGCCACCACAATTCAACTTCAGCAGGAATGAGCCAGGGGTAAAAATAATGTAGTGCCACATATCCTGGACAAACAGGGGAAAATCGATGATAGTTTTTGATTTTGCAATTAAATCTATATTAAAAATAACATATTAGCTCATCCAGTTCTTATGTTTTATTGTTTTACCTTAGTTTTTTTGCACTTAGTGGCATTTTATAGAAATAAAATGTTTGTTTGTAAATATTTGAGAAAAGAACTAATTTTTTTTATTGTCCTATGAAAATACTATTTTTCATCCAATAATGTGGGATAAATCTATGCAACTCTTGCTATAATAATGACTTGGTGATTATTCAATACAAAAACAGTATTGATGCTGCTTTATTGTTAACAATCTGCATAAAATGTTAGCCTGGCTATCTCGCAGAAGCTCACGACTTCTTGGAGTCAGTCAGGAACTACTTATTATAGATATGTTGCATCTATCAAAAATAGATCTCCACACCAGACACTGACAGCTATTGGCTTCTCTATATAAAGATTGTATGGTCCTTTATGGGGTCTCTCCAAACTAGATGCCAACAATATGTATTCATTTCCTAAGTGGTTAACAACGAGATTTTGTGATGATACTATTTGTCATGCACCTCCTCCATTATACTATAGCGTCTCCCTTGTTTGGATGTGGTCTTCTTGGGCATGGAATCACTTCCTGGAATATACCAAAATCAATAGAACCTTAGATTTTTGGAATTCTAGATCTCCAACAACTACGGAACCCTATATCCTTGAATTCTCTAGTCTTCTTGTAACATTTAAATTCTAAGTTTTTTCATGTAACTTGTAATTTTTTATCCTTGGATTCCAAAACCCTAAATCTTTAGAGGTTTGGATTGTAGATCTTGTATATCTACCAATTTCCTAGGTTTGAAGATGTAAACTCCACTAAAAGTTAAGTGCATCAAATATATTTTCTTCGTAAGGACCATATGATCATGTAGTCCTTATTGCACAGTTTTTCTCTCCCTTGATATATCTTGAAGAATTTTTGACATGAAGAAAAGTTTTTGGCACCAAGATGTTTGAGACAAATGTGAACAAAGTTGTTACTTCAACTTCATACGGTGAAAGTGGAAGCTTGTCTTCACCTCCACCAACTCATGTCTCAAGGTGAACTGAATTGATGATAGCATGATTCCATTATTGGTCACATAGAATATATGGTAGATTACGATTAGTCTCTAATGTAAATAAGAAAGGGCATTAGCCTGAGGGAGCATGAACCATTGTAAGTTTTATATATAATAACCTTTTCCTTTCATTTTGAAAGACACAATGAAAGGTATAAGTTTTGTTTAGATTTCAAATGTTTGATATGATGGTTTACCTTATGATTTCCCTAAAAGTGACATGGCACCAATTGTCTCTTCCTCTCGCCAATTTTCAATAAATAAATGTGATAACATAGATCTGATTTTGCACTGTAGTAATAGATATAATAATTGCAGATTTGATTTCTCAAGTACCGTAGTCACTTCTTGTTGAATATATGTGTAAAGTGATAGAACTACAATAGAAAAGATTTCCTTTTGAAGTAGCATAGGTATTCCCATTGGAAGGAAAAAGATATAGACGGGGAAGAAAGACGTAGGCAGGGAGGTTGTCCACTGACTCCTCATGAGACGCGCCTTTTTCTAAAGGTGTTGGTCTACCTAGCTTCAACTAAAATTTATATAGTAGCAGGGGAACTTTTCGGAAATGGTAGTTTAGAATCCCTCAGTAAACATTTTCCCAATGTGTACTCACATGCAACTATTGCAACTGAGGAGGAACTTGCCTCAATCAAACAGTTTCAAATAGATTGGCAGGATTGGATTACATAATGGCTTTGGAAAGTGATGTATTCATATACACCTATGATGGCAACATGGCCAAAGCTGTCCATGGTGTCCTGCTTGATCCCTAAGATTTGCACCTCAAAATTAGAATCAATTTGCTAGACTCTTTGAAAAGTCAATATCTAAATGTGCAAAAATAGAACTTGGAATGCTTCACATTTGAAATTGCTGCAACTTGCTCAATTTAATCTTGTAACTTGGTGTTGCTGCCGCAACTTTTCTCCCAAATTTATTTTTTAAATTCTGGGCCCCTCCTCATCGTTTTGCCTGATTTGATCATTAAGCTCTTGAACCTCTTGGGCGTATCTTCTTTTCGTCTTACTTTGAAGTTGGATGTCAGCTAGTCTATTTATGCCTTGTTCAGTTTCGGTTTGAGTCATGGATGTCTGGTTTACTGGTCGAAGAAAAGGAAAATCTTTGTTCGTCAGGGTTACCTTTTCGAAGAAGGAACGAATCTAGATGCGGCTGATATTTAAAACTGTTTTGATACTTGAATTTTCCTGTGAATCGGGCCTCTTTTTGATGTTAGATCGGAAGCTGTGAGTTTCTGTTCTGTTGCCGTTGTGGCTCTCAGATCATTTTAGCATCCGATGCCCTAATCTCTCCAACGTCCGATTCATATGAGCTGTGGAATCTCTTGCCCGTAGTTTTACTCTTCCGTCGTTCCGGCTGGGAAAGCTATTAAGCTTCCGATTCGAATGACTTCTGACCACCGATTAAGAGTTCCTCCCCGCGTCACTTGGCTCTAGTCTTCCCTTTTGCGTTGTTGCGGCTTGTGAATTCCTTCTTCTTCCGATTTAAAAGTCTTTCGACGTTCGATTAAAGTCTTTTTGCCATCGTTTCGCTTACCCATGACTTACAACCCTTCCGCCGTTGCGGCTATTAGATCCCTTTCACGTCCGATGTAGAAACCTTTCAACCGCTGATTTATAAGTCCCCGCCCAAGGCTCGATCATTTTCCGCTCAGAATCGGAGATGCACCAGGCCGTTTCCTTGAGGCATAGTCGTTCAATTGTTAGAGTCAGATGTTTGCTTGTAACGTCTTTCCAATAAATGATACTTGTCGATTGATTGCAGGCTGGTTCGAGAGAGTGGTCAAACTACTGTGACATGGAGAAAGCCGAACCTTTTGGAAGAAGTATAACTGAAGCCAGGGGAATCATAGAGGAGATCAATGGTAGAAAAAGATGAAATCCGGAACAATGAATAGGCAGATTCGAGGAACGGATCAGTCACCAAGTGGGTTCATGACCACATAAAGACAAGAGAAAGGAATGTGAAGCGTTTGAGAAGCTGAAAGACCATGCGTCTGGAAAACAAAAGACTCAGTAATTGTAGTCTAAATATTGGAAGGTGGAAAGGAAGAGGGGCTTTTTCTGTGGAGAATTTTGTAATGTTTATTTGTAAGAGGAACTATTTCATTTTGCAAAGAAAAACTGCAAGTTTGCCTGCTGGAGAGAGTGAAATGTGGAATGTATCAATGCAACTCAAGGAATAATGCTGAAGAGGAACTATTTCGTTTTCAGCCATGTTTCATTTACTGTGAGAATGTTTAATTCCCTGAACCTATGTTTTGTTAAATGTTCTTCAGTATCTTTGGGATTTCTTCCACTGTGAGTAAGAAATGTTGCTTACAAAATGATCGGCTATCTGGTTATTTGAATATCCGTAATTGTTCATGTATCTTGAATGAAGTACCAGCTATCTATAATTCTTCATTATGCACGTACGAAATGTATTACTCACCATTAAATGCTAATTCTGCTCCCTAGGGATAGTTTAGATAGCCAGCTTTCTTTTTGTTGTATGCGATTGGGATGCCTATGAGCCATAAGACGAGAGGTAAGAACCTGCGCATCACATTGTGACAGCTCCTGGCATATTTATCACCCTGCATTTAGTTAGGCACTTGCATTTCATATCTTAAGTCAAAACACAAAAACTCAGTGGACCGGGCCGCAACCGGTAAAGCCTTTGTTCTGTTACTTGACCTACGGTAGCTGGACCGCAAACCAGACGGATTCCCTATACCAAACATTCAATGGGCTAGTTGGGAACATTGATTGGGGAGAATCTCTTTCTATTGTCGCCTGCGATTTTCCAGGCCTCAACAGTTTTGGCGCTAGAAGGAGGGCCGCCAGTGCATGGTTGGCCGAGGAAACCCGTTTTCCCGAGATTATTCCGCTGGTTACAATTCTGAAAGTAGTGGACCGCGTAATCCAATTCCGGAAGAAGAAAACAGAGAACATCTATATGCTGTTGGTAACGAAGTAGTTAACGACCTAAGAAGACACACCCGAGCATACATAAAGAAGCTTGGAGGGTTTCCAATTATCCCTGACTTACCTAGAAGAGAATACAAGAAGAAAGACCATCCTATAACAGAAGATTCATTGTTGGTTGGAGACTGGGAAGAACTTGTAGAGACTGCTTTGCAGGAGGTTGCATTACCTTTGAACCAAGAAGGCCCAGGTACCCCTTACAGTTCTCCTGTTCACACCCCTGTGGGTTCACCCCCTCACTCTCCACCTCAACTCATGGTCGGCGTTAACGCAAATCAACCTCCACCTAATCCTCCAAACCCACCACCTGCATGGAGAGCTAGATCACCTCTAAATCTGACCCCGTCCTTGCATGACCTACCTCAAGCCTTTGAGAAGTTACTGCCTAAATTTGACCCCAATGAGAAGATCCTAGTGGATGATCACCTACAAAGTTTCTACTTGGAAATAGAAGGTCTGAGGGCTGGGGAACATGTAGATGTGGTGTGTAGACTATTCCCGCATACCCTCAAAGGAGCTGCGGCCTCGTGGTATTTTGGATTGCCCGCTAACTCTATCCCAGACTGGGATACCTTCGAGAGAATGTTCATAAGTAAGTACGCAGTCCAAAAGACTCACGCTGCCCTCATGAAAGGACTGTGTGCATTGAAGAAAGAAAAAAAGGAAAAAGTGCACAGTTTCACACAAAGGTTTGCAGCATATCTTAAAAATTTCTCTGAAACAGATAAGCCTTCAAACAAAGTACTGATTGAATACTATACTTCAGCTCTGGGCCCTGATTTGGCCATGTTTGCAAAAGGTAGGGCCAAGCCTACTTTTACAGAGACCTATGAAGAGGAAGAAGTGGTGGAAGCGGAAAGAGAAAGTATTGAAGACTATCCAGAACAATCAGGAGAGAAAGGTGCAGGAAGAAAAACATTATTGTTCACTAAGCCTAAGGAAGAAAAGTCACCAGATTATGAAAGTATGGCCAAAATGATGCAAAAGCTGTCTAATAAGATCATAGACTTAGAAAAAGAAAAAGAAGCACAAAAGTTCTACAGGCCATATTATAAGAAAAGGGAGAACAACAATCAGCCCCAACCCCCTCCTCAAAAAACTACATCCATGAATCTGACAGAGATAGGGATGGAAAATTTCTGTACCTTTCATCAACAACCTCATTCCAAAAGGATCTGTCTGCAATGGATAAATTCAATGACATTGGTCATGAATCAGATGTTGGATTCGAGATTAACGAAGGAAGATGATGAGGAAAAGAAAGAAAGTGTTGCTTCTACTTCTACAAAAGGACATGAAGAAGAGACCATGGCATTATGGAATTCTGTCTCCTTACTCGATGCAGAAGAGGAAAATACTCAGGGACACAAGGATGTCAGGGAAGCTAACGTGACAACTAGAAGCCAAGGGATGATTAGTGATGACAGCCTTTTACTTCCAAAGATCAGAAGGCTACAAAGAAATATCAAGAAGAAATTTCAAGGTACATCCTTGGCTGATAAGATTCCGGAATTCACTATTACTAGCCAAGATCCTAAGCAAAACAGAATGTTGCCCAAGCCAAATGAAGAGAAGGTGAGTGCTGATAAATCTCTGTCCATTAAACAACAGATCGAATACGACATTGTTGAGGATTTGAAGAAGATAAAGGAAAATGTCCCGCTGTTTGAAATGTGTAAAGTACCTCAACAGAAAGAAAGGTTGTTGAAGACACTTGAAGCGTCAAAAGAGAAGCTTCCCTCTGACAATCAACCTCGGGATGAAGAATAAATTGGAGAAGCTAGCACCGGAGGTAAGTCTAAAACTAAACATCCACCTTTCCTCCTGACGTTTGAAATCTTTAATCATAACGTGCACAATTGTCTGGTAGACTCAGGGGCGTCTATTAATGTCATGCCCGTATCAGTATGTAAGAAAATAAATGGGCAGCCTAAGCCAACCACATGGAGGGTGGTGCAATTGGATAGGACAGACGTTAAGGTAATTGGTGAGATGGAAGACGTACTAATCTGTCTGGCATCCGATGACAGAGTATGCCAAGTTATTAACATCGTGGTGGCTGATATACCAGACGCTTACGGCCTGGTCCTGAGTAGAGATTGGTCAGCTAAATTAAATGGATATTTTGCCTCAGATTGGTCGCATCTGTGGTTACCGTACAAAGGGAGTCCCAACCAGATTAAAATTTTAAGAGAACCGCACATGAAGTACAATGTTACTCAACTGAATGAGAAGAATGTACCAGTTGAATCTGTGTTGGGAAACTATTTTCTCGAACTGGAACCAGGGAATTATCAAGCGGAAGAGGCCAGCGACACATCTGACACTCAGCCTGATCTCCTTCGATTTTCTCAGGCTGATGAAATTGACTGTAAAATAGTAGATTTAGCAGTAGGAGTAGATTCATTTCCAGTAGATAATGTCTTGTGGACTTTGTTTTTTGATGGCTCGAAGACATTAGAAGGATCAGGGACCGGATGCGTCCTTATTGATCCACAAAAAAATAAGCATTTCCTGTCATGTAGATTAGAGTTTGAGTGTACTAATAATACGGCCGAGTATGAAGCACTGCTGCAGGGACTCAAGAAAGCGATTGAGCTAAAGGTTAGTAATTTAAAAGTTTTTGGGGACTCAAAAATAGTTGTAAAGCAAATAAGAAATCAAATACATTGTGTTTCCCCTCACTTGAAAGCTTACCAAAACGAGGTATGGGATTTGCTTAAATGTTTTCAGGCATTCAACATTATTTCAATCCCAAGAATTAAAAACGCAGCAGCTGACTTATTGGCCACTTCAGCCGCTAGACTTGTACCCTCAAATAATCGATGTACTGTTGAATTGCTTTTCAGGCCTTCAGTACCGGATATGATCATCAATTTGCGGGTGTTCGATGATGACCACCAAATCATAGAATGTTTAACAAATGATGAGGTATTCAAAGGAGTGATTATTGATGATGAAGAACACCAAGCAGAGATGAAATTTGACAATTTCGTCCCTAAAGGGGTCAGAACGTTAGAGAAAATGTTTGACTTGAATGAAAAATTCAGAAGACCCGCTAACGTAAAGACTCACAGCTCAACTCTACAGTTAGAGCTGATAAACTTAGGGACTGAGACGGATCCTAAGTTTGTGAACCTCGGCAAATGTTGTTCACCAGCCGAAAGGGATAAGTTCGTCAGTTTGTTTAAACAGTACAAAGATGTCTTTGCCTGGACGTACCAAGATTTAAAAACATATGATACCAACATCATCAAACACGTTGTTCCCATCAAGGTCGGAGTCAAGCCATATTAGCAGCCCTTGAGGAAAATGCATCCAAAGTTGGAACCGCTAATCCAGAATGAGGTAAAGAAATTACTAGATGCTAGAATCATCTTTAAAGTCAGACACTCTGAGTGGGTATCGAACTTGGTACCAGTTAGAAAAAAGTCGGGAGAAATCAGACTGTGCGTGGACTTCAGAAACCTAAACCGCGCCTCAGATAGAGACAACTATCCGGTGCCTCCCATGGAGTAATTGCTACAGATGGTCTCTGGTTCTGAGTTGTTTTCATTAATAGACGGTTTCTCTGGCTACGATCAAGTGCTAGTAGCCGAGGAAGACAGGTTAAAAACAACATTCAGGACTAAATGGGGAACTTTTGCCTATAGAAGGATGCCCTTTGGACTGAGTAATGCTGGAGCAACTTTTCAGAGAGCTATGGACATAGCTTTCCACAGACTGATTGGACGAAGTGTTGTAGTATACCTTGATGACATTACAATATTTTCGAAGAAAAGGAGAGAACACACTTTCCACCTAAAACAAATTTTCGAACGCTGCCGAAAATATGGCATCTCCCTCAATCCTAAGAAGTGCGTATTTGCAGTCACAGAGGGCAAGTTGCTCGGACACATAGTCTCAAAGAGAGGTATATCTATAGACCCAGAAAGAATTAATGCCATTGAACAAATCCCTATGCCACATAATAAAAAGGGAATGCAATCGTTTATGGGAACCATAAATTTTGTAAGAAGATTTGTACCGGATTTCGCCCAGACTGTTAAGCCACTGCAGTAGATGGTCAAGCAAAATGCGCAATTTAAGTGGATTGAAATTGAAAAGAATGCTTTTAGTAAAATCAAGATTGCTGTTGCACATGCACCTTCACTGAAAAGCCCAGACTTTGATAAATATTTTATCATGTACACATTTGCATCCGAGGATTCATTGGCAGCTGTGCTTACGCAAAAAGAGGATGGGGGTGATGAATTCCCAATATATTTTATGAGCACTAGGCTGCAAGGGGCTGAATTAAACTACCCAACCATTGATAAGCAAGCTTACGCAATATTTAAGGCAGTAAAGCAATTCAGGCCTTATATATTAAAAAACCGAACCAAGGTAATAGTCCCTTACCTAGCTGTAAGATCCCTTCTCATACAGAAAGAGTTAGGAGAAAGAAGGGGCAACTGGGTGACAGCCCTTCAAGAATATGACCTTGAATTCAAACCAGCCTCTATAGTGAAAGGTCAAGGGCTATGCAAGTTGATGACTGAAAGAAGGAACAACGGAGAACAAGCATGGGAAGATGAAGCCGAGTTGCATGTGATGGATGTATGTCCTCTGTTTACAGCTCCTAAGTCTTGGTATAGAGACCTTGTGCATTACTTACAGTCAGGGTTGTTTCCAGAACATTGGAATTCCAAACAAAGAAGAGCTCTGCGTCTCAAATTGGCCTCCTATCAACTTGTTGAAGGAGTGTTATTCAGAAAGAATTATGATGGGGTTCTCCTCAGATGTTTAGAAAAAGAAGACGCAAAGAAAATAATGGCAGAATTACATGATGGTTCGACTGGGGGACATTATTCAGGCGACACTACAGCCCACAAAATCCTTAGAGCCGGTTACTATTGGCCTACACTCTTCAAGGATGCCCATGCACATGTCAAGAAATGTGATATTTGTCAAAGGTGTGGCGGAAGATAGCCTAAGGCGGCAGCGCCCCTAAAGCCTGTGATGATCATGGAACCATTTGAGCAATGGGGGCTGGAAATTATCGAAGAAATAAAACCAAATTCTTCCCTGCTGCACAAATACATTCTTACTGCAATTTATTATTTCACTCGCTGGGTCGAAGCTACACCACTACGCAAGATAAATGAAGACGAAGTCATCAGCTTCCTACAAGATCATATCATGACCAGGTTTGGAGTTCCAGTTTCGTTAGTATTTGATAATGCTAAATACTTTTCATCAATTAAATTGACTGCATTTGCTCATGATAAAGGAATAAAATTACATTATTCTGCTAACTATTATCCGCAAGGGAATGGCCTAGATGAATCCTCTAATAAAAACCTCATTAGAATCCTGAAGAAAAATGTAATAGAAAACCAGAGAAGTTGGCACTCAGCCTTACCCAACGCCCTCTGGGCTGACAGAGTCACCCCTAAGTCTGCAATAGGAGTGTCACCCTATACCCTTGTGTATGGTAAGGAAGCCATCCTGCCTCCCAATATCATGCTACCATCTTCTATTCTAGCTCAGGAGTCTAGGGGGTCGGATGACGAAGTTTTACAAATAAGAATATATAATCTCCTAAAAGCAGAGGAAACCAGATCTAAAGCCAAAGAACGCTTTAAGCATTAGCAAGAGTCAGTTAAGAGATGGTTTGACAAACATAAAGCTGGGAAAAAGGACTTGGAAGTGGGAGACCTAGTTCTCAAATGGGATCATCCCCATGATGAGAGGGGAAAGCATACTAAGTTCCAGCAGTTGTGGGTAGGCCCGTTTCAAATCTCAGCAAAACTTGGCCCTGCTACTTATAAGCTGCAAGATTTACAGGGATGGGAGGAGAACTTGCCAGTTAATGGTTTAGTTCTCAAGCCTTACTTTTCTTGAGTTTTCTATGAGTTTCTGTCTTGTATATAAATAAGCTGTTTGGTTGTTTTGAGTCATGCTTTCATTTGGTTTAATTTTGAGCTGTTGATTTTCAATAAAGGGAACGAACTTGCGGTTGTCTGGAGGATATTAAGATATTTTTGGGAATAGCAAATATGTTGAGTGTCAGCCTGTGTGCTGCTAAATGAATTCTTCCAGCCTAACGGTTTTCTTGAATAAATTCCTGTGTGCATTGAAGTCCTGCTTAGCCCCTGTGAAATAAGCTAGGGTCGAAGAGTCTGGAATACTATGTTGAGGCTCCACCCATTTCACACTTAAAATGTTCCAAGGGGCTACAGCAGAGGATCCATGGAAAGGAGCTAGGTAAACAAGGTGTTAAATATAAATGATCCCATGTCAAGAAATGAATGCCAAATGATAAAGAAGAGTCGATGAGGACATCTTACATCAAATCAAACGCTAAATCAAAAGTACTAATTGGCCAAAATATCCTCTCTGTCCGTGAGATGAAACATGAAATATATCACTCACACAAAAGGGCACTATGGAATAGAGGATCCTGAATAAAAAATTCAGTAAGGAAAGGCACACAGAACGACTCATATGAAAAGGGACAAAAGTCCAAGAGCACAAAAGTGCTAAATGACATGGGAATGCAGAACAAATGAACACCCCTGTCTACCCTATGCTACACTCTTGTGGTGTCCGATGCCGTCGGCTACCTAAAGACAAAATTAATAATGAATCTCATCTATCATCCTGAATAGAGTTATCTGGACTTGAAGAACCTGGTTTCCACTTTCCCAAATTGGACTATTATCAATGATTAAGGTACACACTTCGGTCATTTGAGAAATTCGGATAGCTGGAAGATTTCGATAGACATAATTGTTGAGAAGCAGTCTATCACTCAAAGAAAAGACACCCAGAGATCTAGGTTCACCAGGTAATCGCCAGTTGTTGCTGCCGCAACTTTTCTCCCAAATTTATTTTTTAAATTCTGGGCCCCTCCTCATCGTTTTGCCTGATTTGATCGTTAAGGTCTTGAACCTCTTGGGCGTATCTTCTTTTCGTCTTACTTTGAAGTTGGATGTCGGCTGGTCTATTTATGCCTTGTTCAGTTTCGGTTTGAGTCGTGGATGTCTGGTTTACTGGTCGAAGAAAAGGAAAATCTTTGTTTGTCAGGGTTGCCTTTTCGAAGAAGGAATGAATCTAGATGTGGCTGATCTTTAAAACTGCTTTGATACTTGAATTTTCCTGTGAATCGGGCCTCTTTTTGACGTCAGATCAGAAGCTGTGAGTTTCTGTTCTGCTGCTGTTGCGGCTCTCAGATCATTTTAGCGTCCGATGCCCTAATCTCTCTGACGTCCGATTCGTATGAGTTGTGGAATCTCTTTCCCGTAGTTTTACCCTTCCGCCATTTCGGCTGGGAAAGCTATTAAGCTTCTGATTCGAATGACTTCCGACCACCGATTAAGCGTTCCTCCCCGCATCACTTGGCTCTAGTCTTCCCTTTTCCGTTGTTGCGGCTTGCGAATTCCTCTGTCTTCCGATTTAAAAGTCTTCCGACATTCGATTAAAGTCTTTTTGCCAGCGTTTCGCTTACCCATGACTTACATCCCTTCCGCCGTTGCGGCTATTAGATCCCTTTCACGTCCGATGTAGAAACCTTTCAATCGCCGATTTATAAGTCCCCACCCAAGGATCGATCATTTTCTTCTCAGAACCGGAGATGCACCAAGCCGTTTCCTTGAGGCATAGTCGTTCAATTGTTAGAGTCAGATGTTTGCTTGTAATGTCTTTCCAATAAATGATACTTGTCGATTGATTGCAGGCTGGTTCGAGAGAGTGGTCAAACTACTGTGACATGGAGAAAGCCGAACCTTTTGGAAGAAGTATAACTGAAGCCAGGGGAATCATCGAGGAGATCAATGGTAGAAAAAGACGAAATCCGGAACAATGAATAGGCAGATTCGAGGAACGGATCAGTCACCAAGTGGGTTCATGATCGCATAAAGACAAGAGAAAGGAATGTGAAGCGTTTGAGAAGCTGAAAGACCATGCGTCTAGAAAACGAAAGACTCAGTAATTGTAGTTTAAATATTGGAAGGTGGAAAGGAAGAGGGGCTTTTTCCGTGGAGAATTTTGTAATGTTTATTTGTAAGAGGAACTATTTCATTTTGCAAAGAAAAACTGCAAGTTTTCCTGCTGGAGAGAGTGAAATGTGGAATGTATTAATGGAAATCAAGGAATAATGCTGAAGAGGAACTATTTCGTTTTCAGCCATGTTTCATTTACTGTGAGAATGTTTAATTTCCTGAACCTATGTTTTGTTAGATGTTCTTCAGTATCTTCGGGATTTACTGTGAGAATGTTTAATTTCATTTACTGTGAGAATGTTTAATTTCCTGAACCTATGTTTTGTTAAATGTTTTTCAGTATCTTCGGGATTTCTTCCACTGTGAGTAAGAAATGTTGCTTATAAAATGATCGGCTATCTGGTTATTTGAATATCTGTAATTGTTCATGTATCTTGAATGAAGTACCAGCTATCTGTGATTCTTCATTATGCACGTATGAAATGTATTACTCACCATTAAATGCTAATTCTTCTCCCTAGGGATAGTTTAGATAGTCAGCTTGCTTTTTGTTGTATGCGATTGGGATGCCTATGAGCCATAAGACGAGAGGTAAGAACCTGCGCATCACATTGTGACAGCTCTTGGCATCTTTATCACCCTGCATTTAGTTAGGAACTTGCATTTCATATCTTAAGTCAAAACACAAAAACTCGGTGGACCGGGCCGCAACCGGTAAAGCCTTTGTTCTGTTACTTGACCTACGGTAGCCGGACCGCAAACCAGACGGATTCCCTATACCAAACAGTCAACGGGCTAGTTGGGAACGTTGATTGGGGAGAATCCCTTTCTGTTGTCGCCTGCGATTTTCCAGGCCTCAACACTTGGTCAATCGGTGAAATTCTTATGTGTTTGCCAATGATGTTGTTTTTCTTATTAATAGGCTATGCTGGTTAGGCAATGATAGATACTGGACTACCTGTTTCTCTCTTCTTTAGATTAGTACGTGGGGTTTGTATTTTGCTCTCTTTATCTTTGCTTCATGTTAATATTGGGAATTTGTATTTTGCTTTATTATTTTCATGATAAAACACAATTTTATATCAAGTTTCATTTGTTCTATTTCACCAATGGTTTGCAATTTCATATCAATCCGATCTTGCTTTCCTCTATCACATTGAGGCGTGTACCTCAGTTGGGGATCTCAGCTTGCCTCTGGTTCAGGAATTCCATAAGCATCTGCTCAAAACCTTCTTCAATGGACATTAGGTTCACAATGAAAGTGCCAACCATCAACAGAGCAGGAATAGAAAAATAAACTACATTACTGTAACAACCATGAGTCTAACAGCCATTATGGGTCCATTACTGGTTCTTGGAACCTTCTTCATTTAAAATGATGGGTCGTTGTACTGGTTTATGCTTTCGTTTATATGTAATAGATACTTGCAAGAGTGCTCCTGATTTTTATTGTAAGAGTGCTCCTGAATAGTGTTGGGATCTCCATAAATTCTCCTTTGGCACACAATATATATATTTATTCCCCTTCACCTCTCTCAACATTAGAACAGAATATATATTTATTCTCCATTTTTTTGGCTCACTTCAATGTTGCATTTTTTTTTCTTGCTTACCCACTGACAATTACCTTAACGACGTATTATTGCACCTTCCTTGGGGCAATTGCTAGTTATAAAAATATGAAGAAAAAAAATTCAAATTTATAAAACATTTAACCTGGTTGAATAATTAAGCACTTACATTAAGCATCAAACTTAAACTCGAGAGACTTTGGGATCCTACTACCATTCCACATCAAACTTGTTCTCCGTATACTATTTTGTATGTAATATTGATGATATGGAGATATATTTTTAATATAAAGTATAGTTTTTTTTAATTATTAAATAAATCCAAACATTACTAAAAGTACTCAGGATCTCATGTACTTTTAATTTATAGGGAAGCTATTTTGTCATCAAGACGGTGCCCTCAATCAAAAACATTGTCAAAATTGGAAACTTTTGCGTCTTCAAGATGGTACCCTCTATGATAAACATTGTCAATTTGGAAGATATTTCAAAAACATTAAATGCTGACAACTATTCAAATCATATCTTTGTTTCGGTGGAAGATATTTAAAAATTAATTCATGTGAATTAACGTCTTCAATAATGTTACAAAGGTGTTGCACTCGTAGTGTATAATTTAAAAAATATCAATGGAATAAGCTAGCTATGGAGCAAATCTCCCTCCATTGGACGGAGGAGGAGCAAAGTCAACGTTGACTTTGCTCCTGCTCCGTCCGATGGAGGGAGGTTTGCTCCATAGCTAGCCCACGCCAATATCAATTGTGTAGCTTAAGGGGAGACTTTAAAATCAATCATCGAAAAAGATTAAGTATTTGGTTATTTAATTTTAAATATTAATCACAAATTATTATTATTTTTTAACTTTTTTTGAGATGAGCTCCAATTGCTTTAAGACTATTATTGTTTAATTGAATTGATTCATTCATCCATTTTATTAACATCGTTGAATTCTCAAAAACTTGTAAATCGAGAACTTCCTCATCCCAAGCCAGTTTAAGCAAAGTCCAAATTGCTTATAATTCAACCAAAATATTGGTGCCTTAAACGCAATTGCCATGAAAACAAGTAAAATGGTCATTAGAATGATACATAATGCCCCTAATACCAAAAAGCATGTCCTCACCTTGGTAGGCACCTGCAATTCCCCTATCATATGTGGAACGTTGACTCTTGAGGCGCTTTGAAAAACTATAATAGTGAAGTAATCCCCACGATGACCTGGAAGGAAGGAACCAAGTGACCATCAAACAAAAGCTTATTCCTTGTTGTCCACACTCCTCATAGAGTCAAAAAGGGAATATATATAAAGTCTTTTAAATATGGCCGATTAACCAAGTCCTCAGATAACTAACAATGTTACCTCCAATCCACATATTTTGAAGCTTAAGCCCCTTTTTCAGATCATGCCACAACTGGCTTATATAAGTATAATGAATAAAAAGATGTTCCACATTCTCCTCGAACTCTCAACATAAACAACAAAAACTTGGACCTTGTACTTGATGTTTCTAGAAAAGAAATCATGTTAGCACTTTATTATTCAAGGCCAACCACATAAAAATTCGACTCTTAAGTGGAGCCTTAACTTTCCATATTTTGAACCACCACCAGAGTCCCTTCATGATAGCCATCCGACACTACAATTATGTAACCCAGTTGAACAATGTAACTTCCTCCAACATTGTTTCCATCCCAAACCAATTTATATAGCTCTACTCGCAACCTAATATGAGCCCTTGGAAGGTGTACAATATAATTGTCCCATTCCTAAGCCATAACTTCGAGTAAATCCACATCCCTCATCATGTGTCATCCCTAAGTCCTTAAATAGATGGTTCTTGCATCAATCATTTGTGATATGTACTGGACTTTATGTTCCCCCAAATTATTTATGAGAGCCGAATAAAGGATGTTATGCAACCAAGTCCCGGAAATAGCATAAAAATAACAGAAATAGACCAAAAGAGAGTAATCCAGGACTTAATATTGAAGAACAAAAATGAATAGCAATCCTTTTCGAGGGAGGAAACTCCTTACACAATGTACTATAGACCCAAGACAAGACAATATTTAATTCTTACTCAAATGAAAATATCTCCTTCCTATATATAGGAGACAAAGGTGTACAATAACAACTAATAGACCCACTAGTAGACTCAATCCTAAATCAATAATATGTAGTACACCAACATATAGGGGGTAAAGTGACACACTATAGGGGGAATAGTGCCCAACGTTTAGGGCTTAACATGCCCCTCCCCTTTAGACAAGTGTTGTCCTCAATGCTTGCGTAGTTATGGATGCATCTCTATGAAGGCATCGTCTTGCCATGTCGAATCTGCAGCTGGTAAGTTATTCCACTTGATGAGGTACTCAATAATAGCTTGATTTCATAGTTGTTTGGTCCTTGTTTCAATGATTTGTTCAAGTTCAATATTGATTTTTCCTTCTTCAAAACTCATTTGATTGTGATGTTGATCTACCTATTGTTTAATCATATTTTTGGACATTTTAAGTATTTGGAAACTACTTGTCGGTGCTCTATGTGATCTACCACTACTTCAACTATAGATTTTCCTTCCTCAAACCTTGATTGGAAGATTGTTTATTGGCTGACTTGGAATAAGATAAATTTAAAATTTCAAGTCCTCTAGGTCTGTAACTTCGGCTTTTGGTGGCTTGATGTGTCCTCTTTCTAATGCCGTAGGTCTGATCTAATTTGGATTCTCTAGTAAAACTATAATACAATTCTCCCAACACTTCTTATTGCTTTCCTATTCAGAAGAGAGAACTTGTATGGTATTCCAAGTATCCAATATTTAGAATTTAACTCTGAAACATATACCAGAGATACTATGGTCAGTCTTCTTTTTGATGCAACAAGTCTCACACAATTTGGATATCGGATGCTCCAAATATAACAATTTTCCCTAGAACACCTTTTTTTTCAAATGTTGATTGGAAGACTGTTTTAGGCCAACTTGAAACTAAGGTAAAATTGGAATTTTATCTTCTCTAGGTCTAAAACTATGACATGTTGTATCCTGATGTTTCCACTTTCCGATGCAGTAGGTTGACCTAATTTGGATGTGCCAATAAAAAGTTATTGCAAATCTCCCAAAAATTCTTATTTTTGGCCTATCCAAAAGAGCAAACGTGTAATGTATGCCACGTGTCTAATATTTTGTTTTCGCGGATGAAAAATATTACCACAAATACCTTGGTATGTCTTCTTTTGGATGCAATGGGTATCACTCAATTGGATCTCAGATGCCTCAGATATGACATTTTTCCCTAGAACACATGTTTCAAACCCTAATTAGAAGATTGTTTCAAGGTCGAATTGTAACTGAGATAAAATTTGAATTTTTATTTATCTGAGTTTGAAACTTTGGCCTATGGTACCTTGGCATGTCCTCTTTCTAATTGCACAAGAATGACCTAATTTTAATGTGCCAAAAAAATATTATTGTAAATCTCCCAAAGATTCTTATTTTTGGCCTATCCAGAAGAGAGAACTTGTATGGTATTCTAAATGTCCAATATTTCATTTTTGTAGCTGAAAATCCTATCGCAGATACCCTGGTCCTTCTTCTTTCATATGCAACTTGTCTAATGCAATTTGGATCTTGGATGCCTCAGATATGACCTTTTTCCCTAGAACAATTGTTTTAGACTAGGTTTTGGACTAGTAAAAAACCTTAAATTCCTCTACAACTATCTCCAAAAATATAATGGATCGAAATCTAAATTTTTGACTAGATATAATTCGTCATGTTTTAGAAGTGGGTTTTTAATATCGATCTATGATTCCATGTATAAAAAAATTTGTAGTGAAAATGAAAAGATGACTCGTTTTGCAGAAGCCAGTACCGAGGAAAGAAACTCTGATACCAAATGTTATGCAACCAAGTCCTAGAAATAGCATAAATATAACATAAATAGACCAAAAGAGATTAATCCATGACTTAATATTGAAGAACATATATGAATATAAAACCTCTTCGAGGGAGGAACATCCTTACACAATGTAATGTGTACCCAAAAGAAGACAATATACAATGCTTACTCAAATGAAAATATCTCCTTCCTATATATAGGAGACAAAAGTGTACAATAAAAGATATTAGACCCACTAAGAGACCCAAGCCTACATCAATAATATGTAATACACCACCATATATGGGGTAAAGTGACACACTATAGGGGGTATGGTGCCCAACATTTAGGGCTTAACAAAGGAAAACTTTCTGACCACAACCCATAATAGCATCAATTCCAATCCTAACTCAATGACCATCCCCCACCTACCAAGCAAGTAGGGACCTAATTATAGGAAAGGAAGTCACCATCTCCTTCCAATGGTTGGATACCCCTCTTAGAAAACTTAACCTCCCTTCTAATCCATCCCAACATGTTAGCAGAAGCCCAATACTTTTGGATTTATAATCTTTTTCCACATCCCATCCTTAGAAATCAAATTCCATGTTGACTTTTCCACCAACGTTTTGTCAAACACATGTATGTGTATTAACCCCAAAGCTCCTTCTCCTTTGGCTTTGCAATTGATCACCAATTTGTCTAATGAAAACTCTTAGTTTCCTTACCATGCCATAATAAAATAAAGCACAAATGTCAAATATTCTCTAAAACTCTTTTAGGGATACTAGCCAAGGTTTTCCAATATACAAAAATAGCCTCCAAAACCCATTTAACTAAAATGAACTGGACTCTATGTGAGAGCCAACAATTACACCAGAGACTAATTATGGATTCAACTCAAGCTAGTAACCATCCTCGGTCTTGTTTGTGCTATCCATTTGGTTTGATATAGTATCTGAGATACCTTAAGCCCTCATTGAAATATGCAAGATTAAACTAAAATATGTCTAGCAAGACCCGCACCACCCCTTCTTCAACCCAAATAAAGTAACAAACAAATTTCTCCAAATTTTCCACCATATCTGTAGCTTTGTAAAATAGATTAAGGTTATCAACCAGCACACGAGCTTTGCTCATAGATCCATTTGTAAGAAGTACTATATCATCCACAAAGAGTAGATGTGTTACATTTAGACCTACACCAAAGTATAGACCCAAAATTTTTAAGTGCTTGCAAACCACCAATATTGTACGACTGAGCCCTTCCACGAACAATAAGAAGAGGTATAGGGAGAGAGAGCATCCTTGATAGAGATCCATACTAGGATTAAAAAAGGAGAATATGAACCAATAATAAGAACAGTGAAGGAGACATAAGTAATGCATCCCTTTATCCAAAACATAATGTCCATGGAGAATCCCACATGAATCAACAATAATTGCAAGTAGAGACAATAGGTTCAGTCATAGGCCTTTAACAAGTTTAGTTTCATAAACATTGTAGAGAGATTTCAGACCTTGATGGTTTGAATCCACACTTGAGAATCCCCAACCGCTTCATGGATTTGTCTCCCCTCCAGAATCTAAATTATTCAAGAGAATTCAAAGAAGGCGGTAATGGCTTCAATTTGACTTCCAAAGTTTTTGCAATGATCTTATAACAGCATTACATAATGAAATAATCTGAAAATCTCCAAAACAACTAGGAATGTACGATTTTGGAATCCGAGCAATAAAAGTGGCATTAAAACATGGCAATGTGTTACTCATCTTTTGGACTTCCACCACTACTCGCAATAAATCAACACCAAACAAGTAAAAAAAAAACAAAAAAAATCAATTGTCCAATCATCTAGATGAGAACTCTTGTCCCTTTTTAATGTTTTAAAAATGCCTTCCAATTCCCCCCAAAAAATTGGTTCAAATAAATAGATATTATCCTCCGAAGACACCATCTAAGGAAATAAAGAGCATATCTTAACAATCTAATTTTTTTTTTATAGAATTCAGTTCGTTGTAGATCCCGAAAAAATGGTGTAACCCTAGCTTGACCAAATCTCTAAAACCTCTTGACTGAACACCATTAGCTGAGTGCAGTTCCAATATTTTTTTTTGGTTTATTTGTTGATTATCCAATGTATGGAAGAAACAATATTTTCATTGCTAGGATAAAGCTAAACTGCACACATTTTCATCCTTCATTCTGCCTCACAATACCTTAACAACTTATTCCTCCTCACCCCAACATTGCAAGTGTTTCTAGGGTTGCTTCAGTGAACACCCTTGAGGGACTCTCTTCAAATAACAACTCAATCTCCCTCTCAATCTCTTGAAGGATACTATCATGTTCTTTGTGTTTCCTAGTAGACCATTCAACCACCCACTTCTTGATGTGTTTTATAACATTGGTTATGTAGTGGATCGGGTAGAGTCCTAGAGATGGATAAAAAAATTACCACCCCTCTTGAGCTAAGTTTTGAAAACTAGGTTCCCTAAGCTACTGGGGATGAATTTGAAAGGAGTCGAGGGTTTTTCTTCTACCAATTCCAAGTGGAGGAAGATTGGATTATGAACAAAGCCACCACCTACTACTAGTGACTCACAAACAATATCTTGCTGCCTTATTTAATAATTTCTTAAACACCAAAAATATGTCCACATTCTTGAAAAATAGGGTTGGTCCAACCCTCTTAGCGCGCCATGTAGGTTTATTTCCATTAGATCCGCATCAACCAACTCTAGATTTTCCATATTATGACATATATAGCTAGATATAGGGTCTTGTTGAGAAGAAGTCCCCCACTCCTCTTTATAGGACAAAGAGAAGTTAAGGTCACCACCAACAATCAGATATTGTTCCCTGACCACTTGTAAAGAAAATAACCTTTTCCAACAATATTGATGCAATAGATAAGGGCCATAAACATTCAATAATGTGACTTATAAATACAGGTATTCACATTGGAGACACAAAAAAGTAGTAGATTAGGGTCATGTGAGTATGCCATCTTATCAACAAACCACCCAACAATCCACTAGCATCTACCAAGTAAGTATCGGTTCTTGAAAAGAGAATTCAAGCTACTCAACATTATAGATCATGAACACATCAATTCTTGAACCAAAATAATGTTTGGAGAGTCCTTCTCAACCAACCTATGCAAGGATAATCCCTTAGTGGGGTTAGTTAGGCCCCTTGCATTTAAAGAAAGGATTTTCATTAGAAAGCTCAAGAAGGATTTCAATCTCTAAGTTCCATAAGAATAGATATTTGCTTAGTAACCTTGTTGAAGCTCGACAACAACCTTGGATTGCACTTGTCATATATAAGACTTCCTTCTAAGAGTTATTAGGCTTACATCCGTTCTATATTTACGCCCTAATTTAGCATGAGGGGAATCACTGACCCAAGAAATGGAACCTCATGACCTAAGTGAATAGGGAGTGTCCTTAGTCTCAACCAAGGATCGCAACATAAGGATTGAAGACCCAAATACCCTCTCAGAGGAATCCAAAGTGGAGGAAGTGTGTACCAAGAGAGTGGAAGAAGGGAAATGTGCTTGAATTAAACCCCTAATGAGCTATATTCCAGAGGGGATAGAAGTTCCATTGTTAAGAATTCCCTACATACCCAATTGTTCCAGAAACTTAAATACGAGGGCTTTGAGATAAGTTTAGAATCAAGTTATCCATACTGCTTGAAGGAGGACCAATTGTCAAAAGAGTGGACTTCACCAAAGAAGGAGGGACCGCCTCTACCAAATATGGTATAACTTTACCCACAATGATAGTCAAGTATCCCCCCTTAGCTCCTTTGGTAGGGGTTATCGTCTTTACTACAGGTTGAAGAGACACCTTTTTCACTTAAGGAAAAGTAGTGTCCAACAAGTTGAAGCCAATTGAAGTCACCACCTTCTCCTAATGTTCACCTTCAATCTTTGGGCCATGGCCCAAAGTAACCAAACTATTCCCCAATAACTCTTGTCCCTAGCCACTTAACATCAGATAAATTTTAGCCTATAATACCCCTTCCTCCATAGCGTTTGAAAGGGGTATGCCATTATATAAATGTAGTGAGTCTGATGGAAAGCACATGGGGGTCCCCTAATTGTTATTCCCTCCTGAAGGATCCCTCTTTATAGTAGTGGAAGTAAATGGATCTTTTGTAATGGGAGGCCATCCAAAAAGGACCCCACTCGAGGAGCAATCATGAAATCCATATGATCAATTTTGCCAGACTTTCGCTCCCAAATCCTCTTCTTAAAGGTCATGGTATAGTCTTCAACAACATGATCAAAGGTATGGAAATGCATTCAATGAAAAGGAACATTGTAGTAACCCAGGGATTGAAAGTGCGCCATTTCCCCTACCTTAATCTAAATACCATATGTTATACCCTCTTCTAAATGATCCAATAGTACTAAGACCCACGTCATTGATATCCTAGAGTTATCTTTATAAGAAGGATTGACAAAGAGGGATTTATCGACAAATTTTCTAAATTAGTAAAAAATCGGTCATTCCAAAATTCAACTAGAATACCCAACACTTTCATCTAGATTGGAACACCCTTCGATACCTCCCTCTAAGGTTCAAAACAAGGATGCCAAATTTTGAGGGTTAAATAGCAAGAACCCTAGATCCAACTCCTACTAAGAATCCTCGCCACATCTTCCTCCTATTCGAATTTGAATCCTATCCATCCCCAATTTAATAAGTACATAATAGGGCTCTAGCCTAAGAGGGTCTCCCATGAAGTTTGTATCCATGCCATCAGTCATGTCTCAACAATCCTAACACCAAACAAATGAATTAAGAGGGCCTTTCCAATGAACTCCATTATATTCTTAACCTTGAAATCTTCAAAATCCTTTAATCCTTTAATCCGTTAATAACCACCACCATCGTCAAAATCCTTGAATCCTAATTATTTACCATTATACAAAATATATATTGAAAATATAAAGTGTCTCATGTACGCAGACACATGGTATTTAAGTGATAAACTTTAACAAGTAGGAGAATGTTGCATGTGTATTGTATTCTTTGTATGTAGTTAAATTGTGCATCTTGGCACGATCATGGGGCAAGTAGGCCAATGCCCTTCATTGGTGGGTTTGAGTTTTGATAATAAAACAATTGGGTTTGTTATAGATGGTTTTTTTCTCATAGTTTTATACCCATCGAATTATTATATCACTTTGTCGATTATAGATGAATAATATTACAAAATCCCCCCTTCAGACACCCACCCACCCACATTTATTTATTTATGTTTTCCTAAGAAAAAATATCATAATTTTATATTATATAAAATCACTTTTGGTGAGGCTCAAAAGCCTTGCATAACCAACAGGGTCTTTACCTTTCGTTGTTCAAGAAAAAAATAGTTTCAAATACTGTCCATACAAAACCGGGCACTACAAGGAAAAGGCCCTGTAGCGCAGGTTATAACATAGGTTTCTAGTGTTACAAGATTGGATAAAATTGTCAAAAATACCTCTACAATATCTGCAATTGTACCATATGTTTAAGCGGATATTTTTATAGAAATGTATTATAACTAAAAAACTTGGCAGCTAGAAGCTTTTGTAGATGGTTTTTTTTCCAGTGCACTTTATTGGTTGGTGCATTCAAAATAATAATAGCATTGATGCACATAAAAACAACAAGCATCGATGCTTAACAATACATATATCACCTTTGCACAACAAAACTTTAACACGAACCAATGCTTTATAACAATATAAGCATCGGTGCTTATGACCTATTAAACAACATCGGTGTTATATAACAACACATGCACCTGTGCTTTAGATTAAAAGTAGCATCTGTGTGGTTAAAATAAACTAGCACTGGGGCATAATAATAGAAAATTCCCCAGGGCATGCGATCAGTATAATGTTGCTCCAGTACTATGTTGTTTTAAGCACACCAGTATGACAATCAATTAAATGCACTAGTGTGACAATGTATGAAATGCAACGATGCTATCATAACGATGAAAAGCACTACTGATTATTTTTCTGTTTGGTGAATCGTGACTTTTGTTTGTGTCGATTTCAAACAACATGTTCTCATTTCAACCATAGATTGGTTTATCATCTAGATGCTCAAAAGGCAAAATATATTGAATTGTTAGCTATTATGGCATGTCAAAGTTAATATATGGAAAAAAATGAAACAACTTTCAACATGTTATATCAGTTGGTGCTAGGGCTTTCCAAGAGCTCTCACTTTCTGGCTTATTTTCCAAATATTTCCATTGAATCAATCACTGTAGCAATCAAGGATGTAGAAATAAGTCAACAAATGCATGGATACATGAGAAATGAGAATGCGGCATTGAGACCAACTCTTTAAGCAAATACCAAGCAAGAAGCGCTTAACTAGTTTTTTCTAGGTTCTACCTTGATTTATTATATATGACTTAGTATTGATTTATCAATGCCTTCACCCTAAAAATGAGATGTTAACGGAGTGAGCTAAACTCTAGACAATTTGCAACTTCTCTGGTGGTTTTTTGTCAGAATCCAGCGACGAGAACATCACTGAAATTACGATTTCAGTTGCCGAGATTGCAATTTTTACTGCAGGAATGGATTTAGTGACCTCGATTACTACTAAAGACACTCCAGTTATACAATTTCAATAACCCAAAATTACCATTTCAACCAAAAGAACAACCATAATCTAGGTGTAAACACATCTAGAATTTAGTTTACTACAATGTTAACGAGATAAAATATGTTACCATTGATATAAACATGTGAACACAAGTATATATTGATGTTGATTCTTCACTACGTTTCATATTCTCACTGTCTAGGAAAAACCGACATGAAAACTTTTTTACCTCATTTGTTTGCGTTGAAATGGAAAAAAGAGATTTATACTTTCGTTGTGAGACTAACCACTTTAACCAATTAACACGTTATAATTTTGAAAAAAAAAAACTTGAATGGAAATAAGATTCGTCTTCGTCGGAATTTAAATGGGTTTATAAATAAAATTACATCGTAGTTGGAATTTAAACGGGTGTATAAATTTTTCCATGGAAAGGAAATTTTATTTTATTATAATAAAAACATCTCTTATTTTTAGTTCGAGTTCTTCTATCTTAATAGAAGAATCTATCTCTATCTAGTGACCATATTAAGAATCTATCTCTATCCAGTGACCATGGACTTTGAGATTTCTTTTTTCGTTGGAGTTGCTTTTATGTCACTACCAAAATTTATATTGATCTTTTGAAAGTGGGTTTTGAGATTTTTTTAGGTTGGACTTCCTCCTATCTTGTTATTAACATATATTTTTATGAATTAAGATTAGGCTTTGAGGTTTAGAGTTAATGGATTATCATTCTCAAAACATGTTACTACGAGGATTTTTAGTTTTAGATGCCATAGGTATCTTCAATTTGAGAATCAAACACAGGTCAATAATAATAATTTCTACTAATTTGTCATTAGACCACAATTCAATCAACTTGATGTATTCATGATTAAAACCCAATTTCCAATTATTGAATCAATATCCAATCATCTCTATCAACATGACCATTTTTTTTCTTCGAAAAAGAAAACATATCTTTATTAAACAACAAAGAAAATTACATTCTTTAAATCCAAATTGCATTGCATTCCCCGTTGTTGTCTAACAACATGAAGTATTCATTCCCCGCTATTGTCTAACAACATGAAGTATTCATGATTAAGGCTCAATTTTTAATTATTAAATTGGTATCAAAAGTTTCATTTTTTTCTTTGAGGATAAGTATGTATGTGTATTTCTAATTTAACTTTTTTTAATTGGCGATTTAATTTTTTTTTCTCTTTTAGGAGTAAGTGTATATATATATGATGAATCTAATTTAACATTTACCATAGAGGGAGGATAAAAGATGTCATTAAAGTGTTCGAGTTTATGTATGTACATAGACATTGGTCATCTTATAAGGGCAGGAAGAGAAGAGTTAACGATGTATGAGGATCACCTTGTTATTTTCAATTTTAGTTGCAACCTCGTTAGTTTTTGTTGGTTGGTTGAGGTTGCTTTGGGAAAATTGTGGACACATCTACCTCTACCCTCTTTCAACTTTAAATTCCTCATTAAGGATTTTTACAAGTGAAGTGTAAAAGGGTAATAGTTAGCTTTCATGTCTTAGGAATCAAGATGTATAGATATTGTCATGGGCTCTCTCTCTACATGATTTTTTCTTCAACATCTTGATTCCATAGGATTAGTTGCAAGCTAAGTCTAGCTTAAATTGTAAGCAAAGTAATTTAAACCTCATTTGTTTCATACTGATTTTAATCCATGGATTAGAAGTCTACCTTTTATTGCTTCGACATCACATTGAACAAGTAAATGTAGCATTAATTTGTTGAAGCTCGATATATTCTCCTCAATACAACAACATGAGCATCCTCAACATCTAGATCTTTCAAAGAGGTTGTAGTGCCTACAAACACAAAGGGTAGCTTTATTGTGGAGAAATTGGCCTCGTCATCTAATATTGATGTTGATTATGAGGTTGTTGCTAAATTTAAATCCTACTAATATCATCATTTGGTTTGTAGATTCTATGGACGTTGGTCATGACCCTCGTATATTCACCATTGAATGTCTATAGCTTGGAAGCCATTCTTAAATGATGAAGCTTATAGATATCCATGTGCTCATGCTTATTTTACTGTAGAATTCAATTTAGTTAATGATACAAATCACATTCTCCATTTCAACCCTTAGCTCATGGGTTATACAAATTTGTGTATGAATCTCTAGTTCCCCTCTTTTGATCTCTCTGCGAAAGTGCCCTCTTCGATGCCGAGATAGGTTAGGTTAACAATACAAGTATAGGCCAAAACAAGGGATGTTTGATTTAGAAGGGTTTAGAATCATTTAAAAGTATTCTCAAATTGAAATATATATGAGAATTATACTAAAAGTAGTTTAAATTTTTTATAAATTTGTTTTTTTTAATTTAATGTAAAAAATAATTATTTTAATTTTAAATTTGATTTTATTGATGTATAATTTTAATTCTAAATATAATCTTGTTTATGTTTTAAATAATAAAAATATGTAAAAATATTAATTTTAAATAACAATTTTATTAATAATATATATATATATTAAATTATATAATTGTATATAACAAAACAAAAACAAATCAAATTTATAAAATATTTAACTTTTTTTAAAATTAATTATTCCAAACATTTGACCTCCTACAATAATTTGACACTCGCCGTATGAAGGAATTCTAATTTAAAGGAAACTATTTTGATTTCAAGAAGGTGCCCTCTAAATACAAAACATTTAATCTCCAATAATTAAACACTTATTACTATCAACATCAAACTTAATCTAAACATTCGTAAAAGTATTAATGATTTCGCCCTAATTGTGGTTGTAGAAGAAATTCTAATTCAAAGGGAAACCTCAAAAACATTGTCAAATTGGAAGATTTATGAGGACTTTCATTAAATGCTGACAGCTGTTCAAATCTTGTCTTTGTTTGCGTGGAAGATATTTAAAAAATCAATGGTATGATTTTTAACGTCTTCAATAATGTTATTAAGGAGTTGCCGTCGTAGTGTATAATTTAAAAAATATCTATGTCTATATCAAAGGGAAACTATGTTTTTTTATAGGGCTTTTATAGATAGATGTTGTGGCGGTGGGTATATATATAGCCGGGACCTATTTGTCCGACCATTTGCATCGATCGGACGACACCGGTTGTCGGACGTGACCGCTCATGCGAGCCAAGTCGCCCGATCGGTGCAAATGGTCGGTTCACTAGTTTACTCCTCTCTCTCTCTCTCTCTCTATATATATTTTTGAATGATAAATGATGATCAATTTTTTAAATTATGGAAGAAGAGTGGTAGAGGAAGTAATATCATGGTAGAATTACTTGGTTTATGGAGAATTTTACATTTTGGAGTAATAAATGGGATTGATGTTATACCAGCATAGATCCAAATTCTAGGCTCTATCAAGCGTCGAGAGGGATCAAATCTTTGGAGGTGCAGACCTCTTCTTAAGTATTGCACTCAACTATCAACTTTAATGCGATTCAGACCAAAAGGCACATATTGTTATTTAAGGTTCACAAATAATATTTTTATTATTAATATTTAATACTATTTATGGCTGCATATAATATTTTTATTATTTTTTATTTTGTTAGGTTGTGGCCAACATTTATTTTGGAAGATAATTAAAAGTTTTGTTTTTTTATAGCCGACATCTATGTAACATCTATGTAACGTTACATAACGTTACAAGATCTTCCCCATACTGTGTTGTAGAGCGCCTCTCGGCACAACAAAATTTTGGTGATTCCAAAATTATAATAGATTACATTTTGGACTAATAAATGAGATTGATGTTATACAAAATTTCAGTGATTCCAAAATTATAATAGATTAGGTTTTAGGGAAGGATACTTTTCAACTTATTTTACTTCTTTTGAGATTATTTAGTTAAATTAGTTTTATACATATTTCCAAGAATTTTCAATATGAAGGTTGATAAACTTTCAAAACATGTTGTTATGATTCAAAACATGTTGTTATGATTAATGATGGGCTCATACATTTTTAAGAATATCTGGAAGGATCACTCGTCAAAGAAGGAGTTGAAGTTGTTTTTTGAATTTTTATAGTTTTGATATTTTGTCTTGGTTGTTAGCTCATAAAGATAACATCAAAAGTCTTTTTTGAAAAAGTTTTGATAGTAGCTGGCCTATATGGTTGAAAGATTGGTTGTAGCATATTGCCATGATGATTGTAGCATGTTGTCATGATGCTTGGTCCCAGGATGATATGTTATAAGTCTCTTAGCTCTGAGTGATAGAAGACATATTTGTAATTATCCTCTTGATTCTAATGAACAACAAGAAAAATGCTTTAAAAAAATCAATCATAAAAAAATTAAATTTTATATAAAAATAAGTTCTTGGTTCTTTAATTTTAAAATTTTTAATCAAAATTTAATTTATTTTAAAAACTTTTTTTTGATGATATATTAATTTTTCTCCAAAAAATCACATTTTTATTGCTCAAAGAGGCTTAAAAACACATTTCTCAGGTGCTCCTCGTACAATATACATAGCTGAGTTTTTTTTCCATGGAAAAAAATACGCATTCTAGTTCTAGTTCTCATATTGATAATTTAGAACACATACATCGGTTGTCGTTGCACTCATGATATCATACTGGACTAAAATTCTTTCTTGTGCCTTGACTTTATGATAAATATTAAAAAAACTATATAATCTACCCCAAAATTTATACATTGCTTACAAAAATTTTCATATTTGTAGTATTCGACAAACTTTTTTTCATCTTTGGATGAATTCCAAACATGTAGTATTGATTGCAATGTCTCCATTCTTTCCAATGGTAGACTTGAAACCTCCATTTTGTATTTTCCATTAACAGACTCAAGAGAAGCAACAACTTGATCCCTTGTCTTATACCTTAAAAAAAGCACATCCAAATGTTTGTTGGGAGCCTCGCAAAATTTGCAATTCTTTAAAAGTCCCATATTTTGCAATTCACTTCAGCATCTATAACAGTCGCATCCAAATAAAAAGTTTATGCATAATTCTTACCACTTCACCATTTGCATATTTGATTTGCATTGGACCAAATGCCCTTGGTAGAGTTCGCTTATTATGAAATAAAGTGATGTCCTAGTTTGCTTCTTGTCTTGTTGGGCATGTTATAAAGCACCATATTTGTAGGATCCAACAATTTTTTTTCATCTTCACATCAATTCCAATCTTGTTGTATTGATTGCAATGTCTCCATTCTTTTTCTTATATATGTAATTGATCCTGTAGCAAGTAGAATACCCTATTTTGATAATGCATCTGCACAATCATTTTGCTCTCTATAATAATGGAAAATTTGGAAAGTATTGAAATCTCTTGCTAACTGTTTCAAATTTATGTGTCACAAAACAATAGATAGTCTTGGTACACTACTCCACAAAATTCTTTAGTTGTTCTTAGAGTTAACTATCAAAATTAAACTATTATAGAAATAAAATAAAAAACAAAAAATGTCACATTGTCGGACAAAAAAAACATATATCGGCCACACCTGATGATGAAAGAGATATCGACAAAAATCCATAGTAGCTATGTGCTCCTTAATAGAATCACCACAGGTAGTGACAAACAAAATAGTACCTAGAAGCAGTTGTAGACCCTCCTTTGACAACCCATCTACCACTTGATTTAATTTTATGAAAACCTGGTAGATCCAAAGGGAATTATAAGCACCGACTATTTCTTTGAGATGAGCTCCAATTGCTTGTAGACTGTTATTGTTTAATTGAATTGATGCATTTATCCAGTTTACCACCATCATCGAATCCAAAAAAACTTGCAAATCAAGAACTTCCTCATCCCAAGCCAATTTAAGGAAAGTCCAAAGTGCCAACAACTTAGCCAAATTATTGGTGCCCCCGATGAAATTGGCATGAAAAGAAGTAAAATGATCATCATAATGACACAAAATTCCCTCACCACAAAGCGTATATCATTCCTCACCTTGGCAAGAACCATAAAAAAAATTAAAAATAATAAAATAAATTCCAACAATAACTCTTGTCCACTTGCAATTCCTCTATCATCCGTGGAACATTTACTCCTGATGTCGCTTTGAAAAATGGTATACCCAAGATTGTTTGGAAGGAAGGAATAATGTGCCCATCAAAAAAAAGTTTATTCCTTACGACCCACACTCCCCACATAGTTAAAAAGGGAAGACATATGAAGTATTTTAAATATGGCGAATTAAACCGGGTCCTCAGACAACTATCAATGCTACTTATAATCCACATATTTTGGAGCTTAATCCCCTTTTCTAGATCATACCACAACTGGATTATATAAGTATAATGAATGAAAATATGTCCCACATTATTCTCAAACTCTGAGCATAAACAACAATAACTTGTACAGTACTTGATGTTTCCAGAAAAAATCCCATGTTAGCACTTTATTCTTCAAGGCCAACCACATAAAAAATTGACTCTTAAGTGGATCCTTAACTTTCCAAATTTTGTACCACCACCATAGTCCCTCCATGATGGCCATTTAACATTACAGTTATATAACCCAATTAAAAAGTGTAACTTCCTCCTACATTGTTTTGAACCCAAACCAATTTATTTGGCTCCGTTAACAACCTAATATGAGCCCTTGACAGGTATAAAATACAGTTGTCCCATTCCTAATCCAAAACTTCATGTAAATCCATAAGTCCATAAATCAATGGTTGTTGCATCAATCGTTTGTGATAAGTACCAGATTTCATGTTCTCCCAAATGATTTATGAGAGCTAGAGAAAAGGAAACCTCATTACCACAACACATAATAGCATCGATTCCAATCCAAATTAAATAACCATCCCACACCTACCAAGCCATTAGATACCTAATTATAGGAAATCAAGTCACCATATCCTTCCAGTGGTTAGATCCCCCCTTATACAACTTCTCCTCCCTTATCATCCATCCCAACATATTAGTAGGAGCCCAATACATCATATATAAATTATTTTTCCATATATCATCCTTAGAAAAAAAAATCCACACCAACTTTACCACCAATGTTTTATCAAACACATGTATATCCTTTAACCCCCAACCCCCCTCACCTTTGGAATTTGCAATTGATCACCAACTTGTCTAATGAAAACTATTAGTTTCTTTACCACACCATAATAAATTAATGGAAAACATTGAATCTTTTCAAAAACTCCCTTGGGATACCGACTAAGGTGTGCCTCTATATAAAAATATCCTTAAAAACAAATTTAACTAAGATTAATTAGCCTCTATGTGAGAGCCAACAATTAAACCACAAATTAATTCTGGATTCAACTCGAGCTAGAAACCATCCCCAATCCTATTTGTGGTATCCATTTACTTTGGTATAGTATCTAAGATAACCTTCATCCCTCATTGAAATCTTCCATATTAAACTAAAAGACGTATAACAAGACCCACATCAACCCTTCTTCCACCCAATTTAGGTAATAATAAGATTTCTCCAAATTTTCCACCATATCTATAGCTTTGTAAAATAGATTAAGGATATAATACAACACATGGCCTTCTCTCACATATCCATTTGAAGAAGTAGGATATCATCCACAAAGAGTAGGTGTGCTACAATTAGACCAACACCAAATTATAGACCCTAATTTTTCTAGTGCTTGTAAACCACCAATATTCCATGATTGAGCCCTTCTGCAAACAACACGAAGATGTATGAGGAGTGAGGGAATACCTAACAAACACCCATCATAGGATTAAAAAAAGGGGAAATTTGAACCATTAATAAGAATAGTGAAAGAGACATAAGTAATGCATCCCTTTACCTAGTTCACAACGTCTAGGGAGAATCCCACACAGATCAACAATAATAGCAAGTAGAGATAATAGGTTCGGTCGTAGGCCTTTGATAAGTCTAGTTTCATAAACATTTCAGAGATATTTTGACATTGATGGTGTGAATTAATTCTTGAAAAAACCCCAGTTGCTTCATGGATCTGTCTCCCCTCCAAGAAGTTGAATTATTCAAGAGAGATAAAAGAAGATAGTGTGACTGCCAATTTTTTTTCAATGATCTTATAGAAAACAATTCATAATGAAATAATCAAAAAATATTCAAACAATTGGGAATGTATTATTTTGGCATCCTATGAATAAAAGTGGCATTAAAAGATGGAAACATGTTGCCTGTCTTCCAGAATTCCTCCACTACTTGCAATAAATAAAATCCCACCAAGTTAAAAACAAAACTCAATTGTCCAACCATCCAGACCAGAACTCTTGTCTTTTTGTAAGTTTTCTTAATGCCTTCCAAATCCCCCAAAGAAATAGGTTTAAATAAACTGATACTATCCTCCAAATACACCATCCAAGGAAAGAAAGACAATATCTTAACAATTTAAAAAATGTTTATAGAATTCGGTTCCTTGTAGTTTCCCAAAAAATGTTGTACCACTAGCTCAAGTAAATCTTTGAAACCTTTTGACTGAACACCATTAGTTGATCCCATTACAATATTTTATTGTGGCTTTTCGTTGATTAGCTACTCTATGGAAGAAAGCAGTATTTTCATCACCAAGAGAAATCCAAATTGCATGACTTTTCGTTCTCCACTCTGCCTCACTATCCCTTAATAACTTATTCCTCCTCCCCTCCAACTTGGCAAGTGTTTTTAGTTTTTCTTCATTGAACACTATTGAGGGTTTATATTAACACATTAATCTCCTTCTCAATCTATTGAAAGAGACTATCATGTTTGTAAATTTTCTTAGCATGCTATTTAGCTAGCCACTTTTTGAGGTGTTTTAAAACATTGGTTAGGTGGAGGCTTGGGGAGAGTCCAAGAGATGGATAAAAAGATTACCACACTTCTCAAACTAGGTTCTAAAAATAAGGTTCCCCAAGCTAGTGGGGGTTGTTGGCGAAACCCACCAACAAAGCCTCGTCGATAGGGGTTCCCACTCTATCGACGCCTTACAGCACAATCTCCCTGAGCACTGACCAAGGCAGGCTTTACCCTGCCCAGCAACGTTTGCAGAGCAGACGAGGTCTCACCCGAGGATTTCAAGGGAGAGCTGTCGGAACCAAGTTTTTGGTAGTGGGGAAGGAGGATATGGGGATCCAACGGAAAGACACCATAACTGCCCGATCCAGAGCTAGAAGTCGACTTTACACTATTTCTGCAATGTGTAGACGGTATTCATAACTTCATGCAATCATCATATTATCACACAGTTATCACAATATCGCAGCATTATTTATGAAACATATCTACTCATCACACAACAGATAGTGGCAGAAAGCAGATTGCATCAACATAGCAGCAAAATAGATCACATTGATATAATAGGAAGAGACTAGATCACTTCTACATTATGCCATTATAACAGAACAGGTCGTAGCATCATAACAGATTAGATTGCAATAGACAAGATCACACAACGATAACAAACAAGATTTGTGCCACAATCACCATATCGTATTAATCTTGCGCAATGGAACTACATTACACAATTCTTCTCCAAAACCGAAGACTGCATACATTAGGAGAAACCAAGATCAATTGCAAGTACACAGGGAATTCTTCACAAAACCAAATCGTGCGAAATATTCTGTCTCAATTATCCTCTGATGAGATTCTCCTAGACTCAGTCGATAGCTCTAATCATGATTCTTTTCTATTTACAAAACTAGATCTATTAATAGGCTTGTGCCATTACATTGAAGGTCCACTTCTAACTAACTTATAACCTATTACAACAAAACTTGGTCAAATAACATATAAAATATTCAAAGCAGTTATTCTTCCGCCCATCGCGCTAGTCTGGCTTCCGCCCATCGCGCTAGTCTGGCCTTGCGCGGAACCACGTGAGGTTGCGCATCTGCCGTGATGGTGCGCAACTCACTTACCCAAAACCCCTGCCAACAGGCCCCCAACACAGTCTCGTGGCTCGTCCCCGAGCCACGTCGGGTTGATAAGGTGTGTGCCGACGTCTGCGCCTTGAAATATTCAAATTGCTGGACAATATCATGTTCTTGCAGCTGGACCTTATTGACAACACTCTGACAATTGGTCAAAGCCTGCTTCACCGGGTGTTCTTCTTGGGCCTTGCTGTTGACTGCCTGTCAATGCTCTTGAACCTCCTGCAATGTGGCGACTACTTTGACAGCCAACTGTCCATCGATTTCCTGAAACTCATCAAGCTGAGTGTGACGCTTTTGTTGGCGTTCCTGTGCTGGGGCATCTCGCTGCTGTAAATCCTTCAATTCCTCGGCCCGTGTGATCTGCACCATCAGTGGCATAGCCCTCAGTGATGTCTTCAAGGTCGTAAGTTGAACTTCTGCTTCTTGCACTTACGCAGTTAGCTGATCAAGCTGCTCGTCCTAGACAATGCTCTGCCAAAATTGCGTTGTCGCTTCCATAATGGTTTTAGCCTCTTGCTCCATGCCTTCGAACTTAGTCACAATGTCTTCAATGGAGGCTTTCCTTTCTGCAACCTGTTCCGGTGGCATAGTCGGTTGTACCAAGGCTTGGAGTATCAGGTTATTATCTTGAAGTTGAATAATAGTTTACGCCAATCGTTTGGCCTTTTCAACTGGGGTGAGGTCAGCCGTGTTCTAAAAAATGTGCTGGCAGGCTTCAGAAACAACCTGCTTGACCTCGCTGCACCTGGCATACTTATGGGCCTGCTCAACAATCATTCAATCTTGCGCCTTCGTTAATTCCGTAATCTCCTCAGCAGCCTTCCACTGCAGTTCAGCTTGTGTCACCTTTAAAGTGTCGATTTCTCGAACTTTTTATTTTGCCAACTGCACCCGGACTTGATGTAGCTCATCATCCTGCCTCTGCAGCTTCTCTAAGACACTATGGGACTGGACATAACCCTCAATTATCTCTCTTTGTCGTTTCGCTAATTCTAGGGCGGTAACATGCTGCAATTCCACTAACTCCATAGTGGACAACTTGTTCAGGTCCAAAGCCACGCTCTGGATTGGTCGCAACAAATGTTGAACTTCCTCATTATTCACGTCGATCACAATTAGGGGAACTTGCATGTTCTTTTCCCAGGGCTCAGTGCTAATCGACGTAATGTCCTGCAGTATGGGTCACACAGATGGCTGCCTAGAAATACTACCAAAAAAAGAATCCAATCGATCTCTTACTACTCCAAATTCTTCATGGTTTGAATCCTAGATTGCCTTTGTCGCATCCATGGATGAGTTAGTGACCGATTTGATAAGTCATTGTAGTTGATCCTCCATCCCCGACTTGGTACCACTACCCGCTTCATATTCTTGGTGCCATTTGGTGCGAGTCTCCTCCCGCATGCATTGCATTGCATCCTCAGGGTCCGTTGACGACTCGTTGTCGGAGTCGTGAGTGCTCGGGTCTTTCTGGGTAGGCTCTTCTGGGGCATCCAGTGGTTGGTCCTCGGATATTTCCTCTAGACTTACTGGAATTCGCCACTCCATTGACCACTCTTGGACGATGGCATCCAATTCCTCGGTTGTGACTTTGTATGGAAAAGGCAGCCACTGCTTGTCGAAATATTGTTGCGCTTGAATGTAGATAGAATGGGGTCTGATGGCAAACTGAAGGATCTGCTAGTACTTGTCCACGACGTAAGGAGAGACTCGAGGAACAACAATGACCACAGCTTACAATGCTTCCCAATATACCCAAAAGTGGATGGCACAGTCTGTCTGACGACTGTGTTCTTCGACCCACCATAAGTTTTGATACCTTGCACCGTGACACACCTTTGCCGCATCAACTGCCATTGGTTGGTAATTGGTCAGTTCCATCCAGGCAACTAGCGCAATAAGGATCAACAACCAACTATATGAAAATGACCGCCCAGCCTGAGCAGCCAGTGCATCTTCTAGAAACTAGTTCAGCAAAAACAAAGACCAATTCATCTGCACCCCTTCAGCATGCTTCTGGGCACAGGCAACAACACCCAAATTGCATTGTATTGGCCGGTTTCCATGAACCACTTTGCTTTCCAGAATTCGTGCGTCAATGCGCACCGTCTGTGAGTTAATGTTGTTGATGTGATAACAACGACTATCACGATGTAAACCAAAGTGCTCCTTCAGCTGCTTGGTAAGATTTTTGTCCGTATCTTGCCTGCGGATATACTGCGCTAGATCTTCCCCATCCTTCGGCAAGCCTGTGATGCTTGCGATCAAATATACTGTCACCAGGATCGGCGTGTTCAACCAAAGTGTCCCTCCATGAAATCAAGCCAATAATTTCTTCACGCATGCATGGGATTCATGCAATCGCCTAAAATGAGGCATATTGATGAGCCCCAACAATCTCGATTTATCCAACCCACTCGCCCATGGTTGGGGAATTCACTGAATTAGGGCACCAGGCCCTATCGGGATTGACTCATATGGCTCATCCCTGACATCTTTGAGCAGTAGCAGGTTGTGGTCTTCAAATTTCAACCTTATGAGCGCAGGGATGATGTCGACCGAGCACTTCATTCCCTCCAGCAGCGGCGGTAATTTTGGTGGGTACTTCTGATTCTTTGACAGCTGCCTCAGCTTGGGTCCTAGACGCGTTGGAGTGAAATATCCCAAAACTTCATGTATAGAGACACCCCGAGGTTCCGCGGACTCAATCTCTCTCGAGCTCGACGGCTCGGTCTGTTCGGTTACTTCTCCTTGCACTCTCACCAAGGTGCAAGTTTGCCTCTTCTGCGATGGCGTGGGGCTGGGCCTCTGAGCCTATTGTTTCCACTTGAGAATGGACAATGAACCGACGGGCATACTCATTATCTCTTCTTCAACCACCGTGCACAAAATTAGGGACTCGTACTCACTGGAAATATCTATGGCGTCGAGGTCGCTCAGCATTCCTCACACCTCAACCCTTCACCTGCACTTTGATGACTCTAACTTGCAACACTACATTCCACTCAACCGTTCTCACCACACTACACAATCCTTGCTCTGTTTCACACTCTTTGCTTACTGAACTGAACAATTCCATCCTTACGCATCCCGCGTGTTGTTTTATAGGCATCTCCAATCCAAAATTCATCATTGCCAAATCTAGCCTCACCATGAGTGCTAAATCGGGTATTAATGATGTCAAATCCATCGACGATCTTACTCTTCTAAAGGTCGGATCACTCATTAAGGTGGGTCTCTTCAACAAGTGCCGCCAGCCAACTGATTTAAATACCTACATTTATTACTTGATTTGACCACCTCACAACCCTGCAACTGTCGCAAGTGGTCGGCTAGTTATCGCGAACAACTGTAATCTTGTGCAGCCGCTCCCCCAGGGCTCGCCTTGTTGTTATGAAATAAAATCTTTATTTATTGATTTTTTTATTTTTTTATAGCACCTCAAGTGGCGCGCATCGTCTATCCCGACTTGTAGGGCTTTAAGGCTCTCCCATTAACAAGCATCGGTAAGACTGCACCATCTAATTGTTGTAGTTGAACTGCACCGCTAGAAGTAATGGAATGAACAAGATAGGGACCTAACCAATGTATTTGTAACTTACCTGGATTCTTGATGAACTTACTGTTGTATAACAGCACCAAATCTCCTGTCACAAACTATTTTTTCTTAATGTGGCAATCATGCCACGCCTTCTGTCAATCCTTCGCAACCTGCTGGTAGAAGCCAGCAATAGAACGATCTTCTTCAAACTGGATTAATTACACAATTCGTTTTTCTAATGCTTCTGCATCATCCATTCCCGTCTCCACGGAAATGCACAATCTGGGAATAATATACTCCATGGGCATGACTGGCTCTTTCCCATAGACCAGCTTAAATGGTGTCTGATCGGTTAGCCGTTTACAAGTAGTGCGATAGGCCCATAGTACCGCTGGAATTTTTAGGTCTCAGTCATCACGGTTAGCGTTACATACCTTAGTCAACATTGTCTCTAAGATTTTGTTGAATGCTTCGAAAGTCCCATTCGCCTGTGGATGGTATGGTGTACTCCTTTTGTGTTGCACCTGCAATTCCTCAGTTAGCGCTTTCACCGTTCGGTTGACGAAGTGACTGCTGTGGTCACTCATCAAGATCCTGGGACACCCAAAGCTTATCACAATGTTTTCAAAGATGAATCTCACTACCATCACAATAGTATAATCCACAACTGGTGCAGCTTCCGCCGACCTAGTGAGATAGTCGATTGCAAAGATAATGTATCGCGCACTAGTCCGCTTCCCCAGTGGATTAATTGGACCCACAAAATCCACATCCCATTTATCAAATGGTTTCAGAGTCACCTGCAGTACCAGTGGCATCTCATCTCGCTATGATGGTTTACCGACACACTGGCAGACATCGCAGCTCCTCGCATAGTCTGCGATATCGTTATGCAACGTAGGCCACCATAGTCCGGCGCGTAACACCTTCCGTGTAGTAGCCCGACCTCCATAGTGACCGCCTGCAATTCTTGTGTGTGCTTCTTCGAGAATGGGACCTTACTCATGCAGTAAAATACACCGTCCCAGGATTTCATCTAGTCGAAGCTTATATAACTATCCCGCAATTAGTTGAAAATCAGAAGCTTTTACGACCAGCTGCCTCTTTTGGCTAGTCGACATGTCTTCTGGGGTGATACTAGTGGCCAAAAACTGAATAATTGGTGCATAGTGATCATCTGCAATGTTGACATGGAACAGTTGTGCATCTGGTAATCCATCATCAATATTGGTCTGCTCTTCCCCATTCTCAACGCGATACAGATGATCAGGGCCAGCGTTCAATCATCCTAGCTTTACAACTATTTCAAAATCAAACTCCTGGAAGAGTAACAGCTATCGACAGATCTTCCCCCCAAACACAGGCTTATTGACCAGGTATTACAAAGCAGAATGATCAGTGAACATCTTGAAATGTCTTCCCAACAAGTAGTGCCAAAACTTTTGCAATGCATAAACCATTGCCAAGCCTTCCCTTTCCGTCATTGTATAATTTCGTTCAACAAAAGACAATTTTCTACTAGCATAGGTGATTGGGTGGTCCAAGTCTCCCTCACCTGGTTGCACAAGAACAACCCCCAGCGTGATAGAAGAAGCGTCGACGTGCACATAAAACTCCTTATCCCAATCAGAAAAAACTACTATGGGCGTCGAGGCCATCTAGGCCTTCAAAGTGTCAAAACTTCCTTGACATTCCTAAGTCCATTCATAGGCTACATCCTTCTTTAGCAGCTTTTCCATGGGGGCGGTAATTGCAACATATCCTTTGATAAACTTGCGATAGTATCCCGTATGCCCCAGTGTGGCCCGAAGCATTTTGACATTAGTTGGTGGTGGTAGACTAAGGGTTAGCGCGATATTTTCCGGGTCGACCAACAGACCTTCCTTACAGACAATTTGTCCCAGTAACATGCCAAATGGTGCACAAGAAATACACTTTTTAGAGTTCAAGGCGATCTGATTCTGTCGACACCTTTCCAGCATCAGTCGCAGGTTGTCCAGATGGTCCTTAATCAATCCATAGATAGTCCAATCATCCATATACACCTGTAGGAACTTTTGAATAAAATCTTTAAATACAGCGACAACTACACGAGAGAATACAACTGGTGCATTCTTCAGCCAAAATGACATGACTGTATATTGAAAACAGCCCCACCGTGTGACAAACGTAGTCTTATAACGATCCTCCTTCGTAATCTAGATCTGGTGGTATCCCGAGAAGCCATCCGTGAAAGAATACATCTCCTGGTCACCTACACCTTCAAGAAATTCATCTGTAAAAGGGCAGTGAACGGATCATGTACACATGCATCGTTCAACTTCCTTAAGTTGATGCAAATGTGGATTTCTCCTATATTTTTGTCCTAGACCACCATAGGACTTATCCACTCGGATTCTTCCACAGGTTCGATGATCCCATCATCAAACATCCAGTCAATCTTGGCCTTCATGCGGTCCTTGTATCATGGATTAAGTTGATACGGCCTCTGTCGCACCGGTTTGGCATCTGGTTTCAACATGATTTTCATCTCCCCCAAGTCTCCTAAAATTCCCTTCATCTCTGAAAACCGTGTCGAAAAAAGGTCCTGGAATTCATGTATCAGGTCTGTGATCCTAGCCATGGCCTCCTTGTCCTAGTAGTCTCCGACATTAACAAATTTCGGGTTCTCTGCCGACCCAATGTTAACTTTTTATATCTTCAGTGGCTGATTCATTGAGTCCGTCGGTATGTCGGGGGCTGCGACATCACGGGTTCCTTCAGACTCCAGAATATTAACATTCCCAAACTCATCATCGTCTTCAAGTTACCTTGACAAGTTGTAACAAGACATCTTGGAATGAATTGAACAATGCACATGTGGATCAATTGGATAGGCGACAGAGGTGACCTTGAGTACGACATCGCGGATGATTTGTAAAGCATTGCATACCTCTGGGTTGATGTCCTGAAAACTAAACGTCTGCGCAAAACAAACAGACAACTCTTTCCTAGTGGTCATAGTCCTACACAACTCCGCTGTCACATACAAGGAACTCGGCATTTCTTCTAGAGTGTGAACAAATGCGTGGACCCATTCATCCCTTGGTCGCGATGCCCATGAAGTCTGACACTCGATTAAATGACCGGTGGGATTATTTCATCCATCATATCTCCCGGCATGACAAACCTCTACATCGCCAAAGTAGACCATCATCAATCTGCGACACTGTTCCCAGTCACGAATCATCAATTTGTGTGTTTCCCACCATCAAGCCAGAGTAGCATTCAGTGCCACATCGAGCGCCAGTATCCTCTGCGGTTCAAAAATTTCTCTTCAAATTCCTAAAAGAACGCTGATATCCCTGACAATCCTTCGTAAATGGGAAACTCGACAGCCTCAGTCGCAACATGTCGAAGAGACTGTGTAATTAACCCACATTTCTTGAATGATACTTCATGCAATCGATTCTGCCAATTTTATAGAGAATCTTTAGAGTAAGAGGATGCAGAAATTGCTCTGCGTCATCCAAGTTCACCATTGACAGTGGGCTGGATATAGTGCTCAAAGATGTTATAAGCATGATCCCAACCTCTCCCGACTTCATCCTTTACAGGTTTAATATGTCTCCTTCCTTCCTGAGGGTCCATAGGAGCAATGACCCTAACATCCTGGTTTTCAAATGTCATAATGCATTTTTTGAAGCTGATAACTCCCATGCTATCATTAGCCCATCCAATCCCTACCAGCGCGGGATAGGAACCATCATCTTCTACAGCTTCTATCACATCGAAGTCGGCATGCTTTTTCATACATTCAATGTCAACAACCAAGTTTGAAACGCGACCAATGGGCTGAACCTTCCCCTAGTTTGCTAGTCGTAGCTGTACCGGGGACCATTCCAAAGTTGGATTTCCCATCAACTACCAGGTTTTATTAGTGATAATGTTTACATTGGATCCAAGATCTAGGATGACCGAGTCAACATCATAATCTCCAATTTGGATATTCATCCTCATCTCCTTACCTGTCTTCCTTTTTTGCAAGGAATTCATAGCGGAATCCTTCATTGTATTATCTGGGTGGTGCAATAATGTCTCAAGTTCGACAAGGGCGTCAGATTCCCTTGCCAGCCATAGACAATTTTCAAAAAAAATCATGCTGCCATGATGGTCCTACCTCTATAGATGGATCGAAAGCAAATGGCATATCAACAATTGGTAACTTACCCAGATTTCCCCCAATTACATTCTTTGCACCAAAGAAGGTATATTTCTCTGTCACAATATCAAATGCGACCTTTTTCTCACTAGCGAGCTAAACTTGTAGTCGTGTTCCATCATCTCCAGTTGTCGCACCAGCGCGAGTGACAATCCCAACGTTGACATCCTTCATTCGCGACTCGGCCTGAATAGCAGTAACTGTCAATCTATGATTTAAGTTTAAAGGCAGATTCTAATTCAATGGTTGTTTCTGTGTTGAGGCGGGTTCTGGGTCTGAGTCTACGGTGGGACCTGGTTTTGCATTATCAGCTAGTTCTGTACTTGGAATGCAGGCTGAGTCTAACTCTGCGCATTCTGTAACGGAGGAATATTTCCTGCCTGCCATTTTGCAATAAATTAAGGGAAACTTTCAACATCATGATCGCTGGCTGCAGAGTATGTGCACTGCGCATGAGGGCACTCCCTCTGGTAATGCCCAAATACCCCGCAGGTGTAGCACTGGATTGATTCATGACCTCATCCGCCTCCTCAGCAAGATCCTCCACCTCAACCTTTGAACCCTTTGCGGAATCCTCCTCAGACTCCTCCTTGCTGAAACTACGGTAGGGCCATTTGTTTCTACGGTGGGTTAGGTTGCTACTGGACATAGTGTGCAGCTTGAACATATTGTGGCTGATTATATTGTAGTTGCGGTGCCTGGTTATACTGTGGTTGCACCACCATTTGTGGCTGAGGTGCAAACTATGGCTACACTATAAACTGTTGCTGCAGTTGCGCAGGGATAAATTGCAATGGAGGAGGTGGTGTATACGGCACCTGTGCTACTGGTTGTACTACTTGTGGTTGTGCTTGCGCTATCTGGGGGCCCTCACCTTTCACAAAGTATGAATCATACGTCCTTTCCTGGAGCAAATCATAAGCGCGGTATTTTTTGTCGTCATGTCCAACTGATCGACAAAATGTACAGTACAAATTTTCGGCCTTGGTAACCATCTTCTACATGTAATCATAGTTCTCATGTCGATGCCCATAGACCTAACATATGCGACACCATGGTACCCCAACACAACTCAACGGATTTGGGGCTCCCGACAGCAAATAATTCCGAAACGTCGGACAGGTGTCCTTGGTATGTTCGCCTTCATGGCAACAGGTGCACCAAATATCATCGCGATCATCCTTGGCCTTTTTGATGTATTGTAGTTGGAGCGTCAAGTTGGCCAACTGCGCCTGAATTTGATTCATTCCGACCGCAGATTCTCCTACTGGTGATGCCTCCAATTTCATTGCAGTTTCTAGAGCCCTTCTTTGTATCAAAATATTTTGCTGCATCAACTACTGTTTGATAAGCGGGACAAGCACGATGATGAACCATTCCTTGTGCTAAAAATCTCTCATCTAAAAGCTTACCTGAGCCATCGGTGTCTTAGACTACTGATCAAAGTCCTAAATCGTCTCATTGGGGAACTGTTTGATCTCCTTCAATTTAGTAATATACTTGTAGCTAGGGTTTTCGCCCTAGCTTGTACGAATGAGTACCTACTAAGGACAATGGATTCCTTAGTAGCAGTTCAATGATATATGAATTAAAAGCTATAAC
>LPNX010603744.1:60776-78353 GCA_001517045.1 Pseudotsuga menziesii
TACTGAGCCTCAGATTTTGGCTTCTTAAATTCTTCAAATAACCCTATTTGGATCTCATCCAATGTCTTCGTGGTACCTCCCTGAGAGATCTACGTGAATCTCATGAACCATTCCAGTGCACAGCCCCTTAGAGTAGTGGCCAGCTGACTTTTCTTCACATCATCATCGACAATTTGTCTAGTGGTCCAGATCGCCTCACATAAGAACCAGTATCACTTTGGATCGTCAGTGCCATTCCCGTTGAAGATTGGTAACTTCATTTCGTCTCCCACCATTCTGGGCCTTCTTCCTCCTATTGGTGCTCTATTACTAGACTGTTGCTGACACGTTGGGCAAGTTGATGTGGAGTATGTATTGTTTCCTTGCGGTGGAGTAGTGCACGGAGGTGTGGGCATGTTACTGTTGGGGTTCGATCCTGTCGTCCTTCTGGGTGTAACCTGGGCCTGGTCGTCCTCGTCGTCATAAAAAGGTCGCTTCGTCCCGTGTGGTTGTTCTTCATGGTGTTACAATTCGATCGCGGCAGGACCTTCTCCTGCCCTCTGCCTCTTCTCTCGAAACCTTGCTCCTCCCCTTGTACACCCACTTGTTTCCTCGGTGACCTTCACATTCTCACCATAACTCATGCCCATCTACCCCTTTCCTTCTTGTGCATCTTCCCCGTTTCGTCATGGTTCCTACATCCTCCGCAGACCAGAGTTCCACTACTCTTGGTCCATCTTCAGAATACCTTTTTCACATACCAGTTGCTTAATGTCCAACTACAGTGACAACAAGAACCTTCCTCACGGTCCACTAAAGTACTCTGTTTCCGCTTCGCTAAAGGATTTATTGGTGTTGACTGTGAACTCAGTGATGTATCCTTCTAAGATACTATCCAACCACACTTCAACTGCCTGCGATGCCTTATTATTGGTTTCTTGTAACTCTTGGATCAACTTTGGGGTCCAAGATGTCAGCTCTCCTCCTTGAAATTTGTCTTCTTCTTAGTGAACTTTGCCATCCATTCCTGCAAGAGTATAGGAAATTCAGAAAAGAACCATTTTTGAGGACCTTTGTGGATATACCTATCCAGCCAGTGGTCCGTTGACAACTTCATATTCTGATTTTCAGCTGTGGAAAACTCCCACAATTTTAGATCAAACCACCCTTCGATCTTCGGTTGAGTCGGATGCCAAAACATATCCTCCTCTTAACAACAACTCAGGTCCTGACAAAGGAACCATTTGTTGGTGAAACCCACCAACAAAGCCTCTTCGATAGGGGTTCCCACTCTGTCGACACCCTACATCGCAATCTCCCTAAGAACCGGCCCAGGTAGGCTTTACCCTGCCTAGCAATGTCTACGGAGCAGACGAGGTCTCACCTGAGGCGTTCAAGGGAGAGCTTTCGGAACTGAGTTTTCGACAGTGGGGAAGGAGGATATGGGGATCCGATGGAAAGACACCATAAATGCTCGATCCAATTCTAGAAGTTGACTTTACACTATTTCTCCAACGTGTAGAGGGTATTCATAACATCATTCAATCATCATATTATCACACATTTATCACAATATCGCAGCATTATTTATGAAACATATCTACTCATCACGCTTCAGATAGTGGCAGAAAGAAAATTGCATCGACATAGCAACAAAACAGATCACATTGATATAATAGGAAGAGGCTAGATCACATCTACATTATGCCATCATAACAGAACAGATCGCAACATCATAACAGATCAGATCGCAATAGACAAGATCACACAACGATAACAGACAAGATTTGTGCCACAATCACCATATCATATTAATCTTGTGCAATGGAACTACATTACAGAATTCTTCTCCAAAACCGGAGACTGCATACATTAGTAGAAACCCAGATCAATAGTAGGTACACAAGGAATTCTTCACAAAACCAGATCGTGCGAAATGTTATGTCTCAATTATACTCTGATGAGATTCTCCTAGACTCAGTCGATAGCTCTAATCATGATTCTTTTCTATTTGCAAAACTAGATCTATAAATAGGATTGTGCCATTACATTGAAGGTCCACTTCTAACTAACTTATAACCTCTAATGACCTATTACAACAAAAATTGGTCAAATAACATATACAATATTCAAAGCAGTTATTCTTCTGCCCATCACGCTAGTCTGGCCTTGCGTGGTACCACGTGAGGTTGCGCAGCTTCCACGATGCTACGCAACTCACTTACCCAAAAACCCTACCAATAGGGGTTACTTGAAAGGAGCCAATGGTTTTTTCTTCTACCATTTCCAAGTAGAGGAAGATCATGTTATAATCAGAGCCACCAACAGTAGTGACACACGATTGATTTCTTTCTACACTATTTAATAAATTCTCAGAAACCAGAAATATGTCCATGTGCTTGGAAACAATGGTTGATCCAACCTTCTTATTGCGCCTCGTAGGTTTTTTTTCCATCAGTTCTACATCAAAACCAACCCCAAATTTTCCATATTATGATGTATATTACCAGATATAGGATCTTGTTGAGCAAAATTCCACGGCACCTCTTCATGTGACAAAGTGAAGTTAAGGTCACCATTGATAGTTGGTTATTGTTCCCTAGCCACTTGAAAAAGAAAATATTGAACCTTTGCCAAAACTCGTGCTTCAATAAATAAGGGCCATAATCATTCAATAATGTGACTTGTAAATCCGGGTCCTCACATTGGAGATACATGCACAACCCTGAAGACACAAACTACCAGTTGATTAGAGTCATGTGAGTACACGAGCTTGTAAAAAAAACACCCAACAATCTGCAAATTTCTACCCAAGTAAAGTCATGGTTCCGGAAAAGATACTTCAAGCTACTCAAAATCATAGATCCTAAACCTATTGATTCTTGAACCAAAATAATGTTTGGAGAGTCCTTCTCCGCTAATATATGCAAGGACAATTCCATATAGGGGTTGGATAGTCCCCTTTCATTTCAAGAAAGGAATTTCATTGAAAAACCCAGGAAAAGGAATTTTAGTCTCTAAGTGCCCTAAGAATTGAGATTTGCTTACCTTGTTGAATCTCAATAGAAACCTTGGATTGTTCCTGTCGTATATAATAATTCCTTTCAAGAGTTGATAGGTTTACATATGTTCTATAGTCACCCCCAAATCCATTATAAGGGAAATCACCCACCAAATAGATGGAACCTTGTGACCTAAGGGTATAAACAATGTCTCTAGTCTTAACTAAGGATCACAACATAAGGCTCGAAGACCCATAGACCCTCTCAAGCGAATCCAAGGTGGAGGAAGTGTGTATCGAGAGATTGAAAGAAGGGAAACATGGTTGATTTAAACCTCGAATGATTTAGCTTCTTGAGAGGAATCAATTGCTACATAACAAAGGTTTCCCCTTCCAATAGTAGTTTCCATTGTTAAGAATTCCCCTATAGACCCAATTATTCTAGAAACTCAAATATGAGGGATAGGATATAATTTTAGAACCAAGTTATCCTTACCACTTGAAGGAGGACCAATTGTTGGAAGATTATACTTCTCCAAAGAAGAAGGGAGCGTCTCTACCAAAGATGTTATAGCTTTACCCACAATGATGGTTAAGTATCCCCGTCACTTCCCTGGGAAGGGGTGATCGTCTCTAATAGATGTTGAAGAAACATATTTTCAATTAAGGAGCAAGTTGTGTCCAACAAGTCGATTTTGATTGAAGTCACCACCTTCTCCTAATGTTCACCTTCAGGATACAGGTAATACCCTAAAGCGATCAAATTATTCCCCAATAACTCTTGCGGGATTGACCACTTAACATCGGATAAATATTATCCTCTGATACCCCTTCCTCTTCCTCCACAATGTTTGAAAGGGGTATTCCATTATATAAATGTACTAAGTCCAATGGAAAGCACATAGGGATCCCATCATTGTTATTCCCTCCTCAAGGATCCTTCTTTACAACAGTGGAAGTCAATTGATCTTTTGTAATAGAAGATTCATCCAAAAAGGACCCCACCCAAGGAGAAACTGAGATATCCATATGATCAAGTTTGTCATACCTGCACTTCCAAATCCTCTTCTTAAAGGTCATGTTACAGTATTTAACAACATGACCGGAAGTATACCAACAAATACAATGAAAAGGAACATTACAGTAGCTTAAGGGTTGAAACTACACCATTTCCCCTACCTCAATGTTAACACCATATCCTATACCATTTTCCGCATCGAAGAGAACCAACACCCTCGCCACCGACCTCCTAGAGTTATATTTATAAGAAGGATTGACAAAGAGTGTTTTGTCCACAAAATTACTTAAATAAGTCAGAAACCAATCATTTTAAAATTCAACTAAAATACTTGGTAGTTTCATTCATATTGGAACACCTTTCAAAACCTTCCTCCGAGGGATGAAACAAGGATTCCATAACTTAAGGGTTAAATAGCAAGAAACCCAGATCCACAATTCACTAAGAATCCTCATTGCATCTTCCTGTTATTTGAATTTGAATAATATCCATCCCCGAGTTAATAAGTACATAACCGAGATATACCCTAAGAGGGTCTCCCATGAAGTCTGTATCCATTCCCTAAGTGACATCTCAAAAATCCTAAAACCAAAAAATTACCCAGGATGGCTTTTATGGTGAACTCTATGATATACTTAACCTTCATATCTTCTCCCACTGTCCTATTAACAAGGTTTGTGCGTCATTTAAGCACCTTCCTAATTTTCATATTCTCCTTGTCCTGACCACCAAAATCCCCTCCAACCTATGTACCAACTTGGGTATTCTTCCTAGGTGATATGGTTCCAGAATGGGTTGAAAGAGAAAGATATCGACCAACAAATCCTTCTTCAGATGCCTTGGTAGCCTCCAATGGGCCAAAAATTAGTAAATCTAGGGAGAGATCGAGAAGATTAGAAAATGATTGAATTGAGATATTACAAAGATCACCTTCAATCTTTTTTTCTAAGCATAAGATATGATCATAACTTGCTTTGTGTGAGTGGCTTCCCTCGATGACAATAACCACCATTACCTCTAGGTATAAAAGGCGCTACCCATGTGAAACATTTACACCACCCTCCTCAAGTGTACAAGCATTGAATTCAGTGACAAATATTTCCAAGCTACCTTCCTACCTCATTCTCGAATGCCCTTAAGTCTCGACCCTTGACCATGGTAGGTAGACAATATCCCTCTAGTATAGAGATAGGGCTAGGCTTGTGAAAAATAATGGGATTATGCCATAGTTGAATACCTAACCCTATTGTAAGTTGACATGAATTTAGGACTGACACTTTACACTCTTCACTAAAGCATGTGTACTCTCCCAAATATCTAATAATTCTTCAGTGGATCGAAAAATAGCGGTGGATCTGTAGTCCACATCATGCCCATAGTTGACTAAGTCCTCATAAGCGTCCAACAAAGAAGTCATGTCTGATTTGTGCATTGTGTTCCCCCCATTCAAATGATATATTAATTTATAGTTACTAATACTTCTTTTAAAATTTAACCATTTTATATTTACAATTATTAATTATTTTTAGAAACGATTACTATTTTATAGTAAAAAAAAATATTTATAATTAATCAATTATTTTCTTATATATCTAAATCTTCATTGTCCCTATTTTTAAAATTGGAGATACAAAAAACCTCTCTAATGAGAGGACCACTATGATTATCCCTCTCGTGGAAAAGAAAATTAGTGTATGGCTAGAAAGTCACAAAAAAAGAGTTAAAGGACAAGCTAGATTTAGGAGCTATCATTCAACCGTGGACCACCTTGTTATGCTTAGTACCATTGTGGAGGAGTGTTACAATTATAAAACCAATCTTTTGTGTTGCTTTGATGGATTTATAGAATTATTTGACACGGTGCTAAGAACTAACCTTTGGAGTAGACAAGAAGAGCTAAAATTTCCTTTTGAGTTGAGATTTGTTGCAATAAGGTTGTATGAGAATGTTATTGCCAAGTTTAGGAACACTGATGTTTGGTCAAAATAAATGAATTGTAATATAAAATACAAGCAAGGTTGTCCCCTGTCCCCTTCCCTTTTTGGTATATACATCAACAAGTTAGAGGTTGTTTGGAAAAATCAAGTTGTGCCAGCACAACTCTAGCTAGAATAGTCATCATCCTTCTTCTTTTCACTAATGATATTGTTATAATGGCAAGGAATCCATATGATACCCACAAGTAACAAAAAAATATCTAAGTTTTTTTGCTCTAATACAGGTATGACTATTAACACTGACAAAAAAAAAGTTATGATAATCAAATCCAAAAATATCACTTATGTTAGTTTCATGTATGCCAGAAACATATGGAGGAAGTGACTTCAAACAAAATATATGAGAAATGATCTTCATCACAAGCTTAATTGGAATTATAAATTTGAGAAAGGGATAAATGGAGGGTGGAAACCTTATTATGGGCTTGAAAATAAATGGAAATCAATGGACCTTTGGCTTTGGGATAATAAGAAACTCCTCTTGTTATCTTATATGGCTATGAAGTTTAGGGATGTAAAAACTGTAGAGAATCTTGGAGAAGGATAGAGAAAATTCAAATGCATTTTATGAATCATAATCTTAAAATTAAAGGAAACACACCCTATCCTATCCTCCTCATAGAAGCGAGTCTCTCACCCATTGACGACATGGATATGACTAAGTACCTAATCTATAAGAACACGATAAACATGGGAGATAAGAGGCTTCCTGAGGCTGCTTCAAACTCCATTCAGAACCATGTGCGACTTAAGAAATGTTGGCATTAAGATGCCAATTATTGGCTAAATCATTGGGGAGTTGAGGAAGAGTTCATTAAGCAGAATAGTGATAATATTAAAAATACTATTAAATCTAAATTTAAGGAGAAGTTGTGGCATGATAAAGAATTAAAGGATAAGTGAAAATTAAGATATTTAAGGAGGTGACCAATTGTAATAAAGATTAAAAATATATTTATATTTTAAATAGTGTAAAGAAGATAATCAACATTGCTAAAAAAAGAACAAAATATTACCAACCCCATAGTAAAATTGTGTGTTGGACAATTCCTTAGACATCATGGGGCAATTTTTTTTGTCATATTTGTGACACTAAGAGGGTTGAAAACGAAAACTGCTCTCTTAGAATGTCCTATGCACAACAACTTTACATCTAAATTTTAAAATAATTATTGAAAAACTGACCTTCCTAGGCTTTTAACTCATCACAACTACAATGATCTTGAAATGCTTCTCTAAAAGATTTTTCATCACATAAATAAAATTATAAACCAAACCAAGTGACACATTACTTTTTTTAAGGTCTAATAGACCAAACTTGATCTCGATAGGTGTTAATAGCCACCACCATCATCAAAATCCTTTAATCCTAGTTATTTACCATTCTACAAAATATGTTTTGAAAATATAAAGTGTGTCATGTATGCAGTCGCATGGTATTTACGTGACAAACTTTAACAAGTAGGAGAATTTTGCATATGTTTTGTATTCTTTATATGTAGTTAAATTGTGCATCTTGGCACGATCATGGGGTAAGAAGGCTACTTCCCTTAGTTGTGGGGTCATTTTTATATCACTTCATCGATTAAAATTTATGAATACTTTTATAAAGTCTCCACACACACACATATATTCAATGCGGTACACAAACACATCCATGGAAAGAGATCACGTGGGGGCCACCCGGAGGGGCCTCACCCCTCACTCTGATTATGAAGCTAACCTGATGGAGACATCAAGTGAGGCCCTTATATATCAATGTATAGCCACCTGGGTATTTGACCCTGAGACCTTCTGTTCACAACTTATAACACTCAACCACTTGAGCTATCCCACCGGGCTTGTGTGTGAGTGTGTGTGTGCATGTGTGTGCGTGTGTGTTTGTTAATACAATGAAAAATAAGTGTAACTTTGAGTTTGTTTGTTTTCTCTATTAAATAATTCTATGCTAAATCTATATTTTTTGTAATGTATATATGATAGCGTTCTTTAAATTTTTCTTAAAAATACGTTAGCATTTCTCATTTTACAAATATTACTTCGCCATTATTTCTTTATAGCGTGGAAAGATATATACACACCACAAAGCTAGACTTTGGTATGAATTTAAAGATAGATTAGCATTTCTCCTCTTACAAATATATTTAAAAAAATTGTGTTTATTTATAAGATATAAATAAAACACATTGTTTATAGCCCTAAAAGGTGTTCTATATAGAAAGAGTCTAGAATACTTGCCACCAACTAGCAAGTTTCTTCACAAAAGGTACATTAATACCATGAATATGAGCTTTGGAAACTGTCTGCTTCCAGAGAAGCGTGGGATGAATCCAGAAGAGTATGAAATAGACATAAGAAAAGAGTCATTGTTTCACAAAACCTTAACTCTTCAAAGAACATTACATTCAAAAAATATAGTTTTCAAAAAATACTATATGAAGAACAAAAGTCCTGTGCTAGTAAATATCTTCATCATCAAATATGTGAAGTTGCAGTTGCATCTCATTCCAATAAGGGGCCTGGGGAAAAATATTCAGGCTATCATTTTGCATCTCCTACCTGCGCCAACCACCTTTCTACATCTAATAAACACTCCTTTGATAATTGATCTTCCTATATGTTCCTCTCTATGTGAACATGCTAGAAAGAGACCTTTTGAAAGAGAGAAAGGATATGGGAAATTTCATCATATAAGGGACTTAGTAGAATGTTCCTTAGGGGCCTTTTAAGGCTTATCCAATCTATCACCAGTTTTGAGTCCTCGAAAACCGAAAACCTGTAAAGATTGGACCCCAAACGTGGATGCAACTATAAGATTTAACTTTGAGGCCTGTAATTCTGCTCTATTGTTGGTGCACGACCCTAGACCAGCTGCAAATTTGAACTAGTGAGAGGCAGAAATAAAAAGAATAAGCCCAACTCCCCCCATAGATGGAGTGTCTTGAGAAGCCCCATCAAAGTAAGCCCATCCACCTGATATGTCGATCTATTCCTCTATAATACTCATTTCTTTCTTATTAACACAAAGTTGAGGAAAATGACTTATAGTACCCAAACTACACAAAAGGGCCTTTATGAACATCCTAAAAAATATTGCAAATATTACTTCGTCATTATTTATTTCTTTATAGTGTGCATGCATATATACACACCATAAATCTAGACTTTGTTGTTATGAATTTATATAAGTTTATATTTCTATCATGTTTATAAACAAGTAAGTGGCAATCTTAATTATTATAATGCTTTATGAAAAACTGATAATAAGATGATTCAATTTTAAGACAAGAGTTGAAAGCAGCAAAGACCCTGCCTTTGAAAAAAAATGAAATGTAATTAACAAAAACTGAAAAATACTAAACAACAACAAACATGCCAATTTTCCCAATGTCAATAACAACTTCTTGTTTTGGATCCAATGCCCAAATCACATCTCCTTCCAAAAATTTATTCAGATTATGGAAAGACAAAAAGTGAAAATTGTAACACACTTAAAAACCCTATCATTAAAAAACTAACCGGTCATGAAGTTTGTTCTTTCAATGGAAAAAATGTATAAATAAGATAATAATATACTATAGTTAGAATAATGTATAACATGATAACAATATATTATAGTTTTGATAAACATGAGAAATACAATTTGTTTTTTTTGGGTGAGATGACCAATTTCACTATGCGACATTGAAATTCATTTTTGTTATGTCTTTTGCTAAAGTTGCATGACAAAGTTTTCTTTTAAAATTTAGTCATTGAAAACATTAAAATTTAGTCATTGAAAACATTAAAACATTTTTGTTATGTCTTTTGCTAAAGTTGCATGACAAAGTTTTCTTTTAAAATTTAGTCATTGAAAACATTAAAATTGAAAACATTAAAATTTAGTGAAATTTTTTTTCACTATGCCACATTGAAATTCATTTTTGTTATATCTTTTGCTAAAAGTTGCATGACAAAGTTTTCTTATAAAATTTAGTCATTGAAAACATTAGCTTTTGTAAATACAATAGTTTTTGTAGGGATAAAATTTTGCTCATACAACATAAAATGAAACTAATATATATTTCATTAAATTCCACTTAAAAATGGATCACCGGTACACAAGTCAAACACTACTATAAGGCCACATTCGATTAACGATCTGGCTGACTAGTAGAAGTCATGGCATTTACATCTAATATGTGAAGTCACTTGCAAACAACCCACTTTCCACTTTGTATTTCCATACATACAACCCTAAGTAAATCTTTTGCATAGGAGAGATTTATTCATTCATATATTGGCATGAAAACAAATGTTTCAAAACAAAACCAGGTAAGCATAAATTAATATCATTACATTATTGTATTACCCTATTGTAAATGATCTAATTGAAATATAAGTAATTTACAATGAAAATAAATCCAAGCCAAGAACATTAAAGGAAACTAACTCTATAGTTCCAATATTTATTGGAATGAAGAAAAAACCAAAAAATTCTATTGGGAGAGACTAATCCTAGAAAACATAATGAAATCATGAAAATTGGGAAGTTTCTATGTATTAATAATTGAATTTTTTTTCTTTCAATTTTTTATATTGGTGACTTTTAGACCGTAACATCAATTACATTTTAATTTTTTTTTATTATAAAAATTAAAATAAATAAATAAATAAAAACAAAATTTAGCTTTACTTTAGAATTGTTAAAATATTAAATGTATTTCTATAAATTTAACGGAAAAAAACTAAAACAATACTCTACCTACGACATAAACTTGGTCTCAGGGGACGTTAACCATCATCATCATCATCATCAATAACTGGTGGTTTTTGAGAGAGAAACTATTTTTTAATCAATCATTTATTTAAATAATACAAATAAACACTTAATTATTGAAATGGTTGAACTCTTATAACTCTTATATTGTGTTATATACAAGTAAGTGGCAATCTTAATTATTATAACGCTCGATGAAAATTTGATACTAAGATTCTATTTTAAGGTAACATGTGGTTGTTATAGACCAACTTTTTTTAATAGTGATTTATTTTAAATAAATAAATAAACACACTTAATTATTAAAAATTGTGGGTTTAGTACTATGCGAAGTAAATAATTACTAAGTCACTATATTTTTAATTATAAGAATGAATTTTAGCAAAAAAATAAATAAATAACTTGACTCTTTTAATGTTTAACGAGGTAAATGGATGGAGCAGAGCTCTTAGATAATAACTCAGAGTGTGAGTTTGAGTGATGACTAAAGTTTTAGATGGGGACACCTGGAGCAGGTGGGTCCCCCTCCATCTTGTAGATGAATGATGAGTGTTGGGGGATGCAACAAAGAACTAGCCGGATGGGGGATCAGGGAGTAGTAATGGGGGAAGGACATGTGATCAAGAGAAGCGAGGAACGAGATAGAGGTAGGGAGGTTGCATCCCAAAATCGATAAACAACCCTTCCCTCTAGATGAGATTTGAGAAGCTAAGGGAACGAGTTGATCAATGGAAGGAGAAATATTTGATTGGGAAATTCATAGGGATCTGGCCAAAGGAAAGAGATCTCCTTAGATGGATTAAGGCAACATGGAATCCTAAAGGTCATTATGATATGCATTTGGGTTCGAAGGGTTTTTTTACTATTACCTTTTTAAACTAGGAGGATATAGATAAAATCATGGAGGCTTGTCATGTCCCTAATTAAATAATTTCCAAATAAGTCTATTTACAAATAACGTTTCACCAACCTATTAGTTCCCTAGGTTGAGATGGGGACATAAATTTTGTAATAAGGGGATATGGGACCCAAAAGGACATTAGTTTACCATATTCACATTTAAATGGGTCACATAAATGATAAATGCTAAGAAAAAAATGTGGCATGGTTTCATGAAGACACTTGGAAGCTTTTGAAGCCTTTGGGTGACTAGATTCTCCACACACTTGGCATGATATTCATCCAAATTCGAAGACATAGGTAATGTAACATTATTGGATGGTAATGTGGTGTCAAATATGATATAATGAGCCAAGGAATTTGAATTGGTAAAGGAGGGTAACTCCCATGGAAGATCAAGAGATTAGAAGACAAGGTGTGCCACTTGGAAGGAGATTCTATGCACTTTATGACAACAAATGATGGAAGATTCCATGACAAGTATGACAAATTCAAAATTGATTTCTGACATATGAAAAATATGACATGTCAGGGATAAAAATAGCCACCAAGAGGTCGGATTTGGTAGTTAGAGGCAACCATTCGAATTGGGGAAAGAATTGTAGCATGAAGAGGAAGACAAGTGTCACGAGAGTTACTAAATCACTAAAATGAGTTGGAGGAAGCTCACAGAGGGAAATTCGACCTTAGGAGGCCTGATAAAGTTAATAAAAGGATTTCATGAGGAAGGAGAATATGTTTTGATCATTTGTTAATTGGTCTTTGGCATTTTCGAGAGCTTTTGCTTGTCCATTGCACGATGAGTGTTCACTCTCCCTGCTTGTGAACCAATTTCGAGGGAGTTGGATTCCTTTCCAAGTTGGTTGATGGAGAGGCCATTTAGACCTATCATGGTAGCTTAATGAAGAAGTTCTATTTTCAGGTTGAAGTTCCATACAGTTGAATTCTCATCGATCTCCACATTCTCTCATTCCTTCTTCCCCATTCCTCCACACTCTCATTTGATGGCGCATTTGTTGGAGTGATTCTTGCACCTTGTTGAGGATAGTTGATGGCCAAGATTTCATTTATGATGTATGTATATGTAATATCATCTCCATATGCTTTGTAAGTCTAAATCTCAGAAATACATGTATGAAATTCTCGCATTCCTTATGCTCTTGAATAACTAGTTTTCATGGATTTGGCTTCAATATTGAAGTAGCTTTATATCAGATTTGTATGAGGACATTTATATGAATTTTATGATGATTGGGAATCAATATATGATGTATGGATATGTAATATTATTTCCACATTATTTGTAAGTCAAAATATCAGAGATACACATATGAAAAGCTTGCTTACTCATGCCCTTGTATCACTAGTCTTCATGGATTTGGCTTCAATCTTGAAGTAGTTTTATACCAGATTTGTATGAGGAATACTCTATGAGTTGGATGATGTTGGGAAATCCATATATGATGTATTACTCTGTAATTTAATGTCCATATCCTCTGCGGGTCTAAATCCAATAAAATCATGTGTGAAAATCTTGCATTCCCATGCCATTGAATCACTAGTTTCCATGACTTTAGCTTTATTTTTGAAGGAGTCTTGTATCAGATTTGTATGAGGGATGTTCTCTGAGTTTGATGATGTTTTTACAGCCATATATGATGTGTTACTCTTAAATTCCATGTTCCTATGCTCTGTGGACCAAAATCCAAGAAATCTATATGTGGAACTCTTGCATTCCCATGCCATTGAATCACTAGTTTCCATGACTTTGGATCCAATCTTGAAGGAGTATTGTATCAGATTTGTGGGAGGGTTTTCCTTTTAGTTTTATGTCTTTTTGGAAGACATTTTTATTCCATATATTACCACCATGTTTCATCTTACTCTCAAAACCATATATTCTACCTTTCCTATGTCAAGTCTAGCTAGTAATGCAAATTCCCCTTAGGCGATTTCTATGAAAGTAATGCAAATTCCCCTTAGGTGATTTCTATGAAAGTTACCCTACAAATGTTGCAGATCATAATCCACTTGAAGAACTTAATAAAAATGATTAAGGGAATTCATTTATGTCTGATACTCATTCCCATACTTTGTTCTGAAATTTGGGAGGGTCGTACTTGATTTGGAGAGCTAGTTTGGCCATCACCCTTGGAGGAATTTGAACACAATTTCTTAGTAATTTTGGTATTTTTGTCATTAAACCCAAACAAGTTTGCAAAGGTATAAAGTCCGATACAAAGTATCCATAAACCACCTTGGGATTTTTTAAGACTCATCATACCATTTGCTTTCAAATTCAGGACCATTTGGTGAAAGTTGGAACCCTCTAGAGTCATGATTATTTAAGCTCGAATTTTGCCCAATTTGTGAATTTCTCCAAAATTTCCAAAAAGGGGCATTACAGTGGAATCGAAGAATGGTCCTTGAAACTTTGAATTAAGTCCATCCATTGAATAAAAGTTTGCAGATATGTCTTGGTTTCATAATATACCCACCAAGCCGGCTTTCCTTCCTCCCCCGCCAATGGAAGAAGAAATTACAACCAAAGTTATCGAAGCATGCTACCATGGGTATCAAAATTTGACATGGGATATTCGTGAAAGGTATTCTTTCCAAGAGTATCTTCTCAAGTATGGATTTGTGTACTGTTATAACTATATCTTGTTCTTAGTTTATCTGTTCTTTTTGTCCTACTTTTCAACCGTTGGTTTAAAATGATTTTATATTTCATGTTGATTTTAAGAATTTTTGACAATCAATAATTTTGGTTGGATTTAATGTTTTTAATGGTTGAATCATTTCATTATTTTAATTTTAAGGTTTGTCTTTTGGGCTTATTAGTTAATATGTACATCTTTAAGCTTTCAAAAACTTATAATTAAAGCTCATTCCAAGTTTTGATTTATAATCTAACTCTCATTTTTTAGTCCTTTGTCAAATATTTTCATGAGGAGATTCCTGTAGCAGCTCTGTTTTCCCTGTTTTTGTCATTGTCATTGGGAGCCTATTACTAGGATATGGAAATGAATTCAGGAAAACGAAAAGAGGTTTTTGTCCACAACAGACTCAATAACAAAAACCTCTCTCATTTTTGCAACAGTTATTATCGTTTGATAGATTCGAATTCATATTTGTGGCCTATTTTTAGGGTTTGAATTATTTAATAATTTCTTGTTTTAGTCACAAATTTGCAGAACATATTCCAATAAATTGAAGAGGAATTTTGAAAAAACAAGAGAGGTTTTTGTTCATAACATAGTCATTTAAAACAACCTCTCTCATGTTTTACACAGGTGTTCCGGATCGAGATATATGAAGGCGTATTTGAGACCCAAATTTCTAGAATTTCGTCAAATTTCCCCAAATCCGATTTGCTACTTTTGGGTTAATTATCTTTAAATATTTTGAGTTATCATGTAACTAATTGATGTAACTGTTTCAAATTTAGACCTAGAAGGTAGTTATGTAACTACTTTACTTTTGTAATGATAAAAGGAAGACAAACATACAGTTTTGAGGGGGGGATTTTTCACTCAAGGAGAGGCCTTTGGAGCTTTGATTTCTCAAGCTAGCACTTATAACTCTTATGTAAGTGGATGACTATTATTGATTATATATAAACTGATAAGCCCTTTTACCTATCATGTTTTTTCATTTCTGATATGTTTGATTGCTTAGTCTACAATTTCATTTCTTGTTTAAAGTTTTGTTCATGTAAATGCTTGTAGCCTGTGGGTGGAATTAGTATTTCATGTGTAATGTTTATGGCTTATTGGGATGTGTTTGACCCCTAGTTTATCCAACTTGCATGATTGAGTTCTATATTAGCTTGTGGATGTTTATTTCCTCCTTGCTGATGAAGTTTTCAAAACCAAAACCATAAACCAAAACCCTAAAACCTATTTTATTTAATTTTACTTTTGAGATTGTGTTGGCTTGTTTTTCTAGTAGTCTAAGAATCATTTCTGGCACAAACAACTTTGGCGTCGTTGCCGGGGACGAAGCTAAAGTATATCTTCCCTGGGATATCATTATTCTTCTGATTTTGAGAGGTGAACAAAGTCAGAAAATATTTTAGACTACAAATTTTCACCGGTGACTCCATGATTAAAGGTTCCGCTGCAAGCAGAATTTTGTTGACAGAAAAATGAAGAAGCCAAATGGAAAGACTGGATATCAGCTTGTTACTTTACTCCATGAGGTTTTGTTCTTATTCATCAATTCTTTCCTATCTTTCCCATTGCATGTCAAAAGAATTATTTTTTGTTTTGTCTATTCCGATGATCATAAACCTTCAAGTACATATCCCACTTTGGAAGAAGAAAATTTGCATTCTTCTTGTGTTATTGATGTTGATCCTATTCCTTCATTTGAAATACATGTTCAGCATGATATACATATACCCATATCTCTTGAAGCTGATTATTCTGGTCATCTTGTAGAGAATAAATCTGATCTATTACCTTCTACCATCACTGCTGAAACTTGCGAACAGGTTGTTGAACCTCATTTTCAACTCACAGATTTTCAGTCTAGACTCAGACAGAAGATGTTTAGACCTCTTAGGCTTCCATCTCTCTTACATCCTTACCCTTCCTACTTTGTTGAATATCTTCCCCATTTTACTGGAAAATACCATATTACAGCAGAGAAACATTTAGAATCTTTTCATAATTTCATTGATAATTTTGAAATCATGCATGAAGATGTTGTCATGAGGTTATTTTCGAAATCCTTTGCTGGAGATGTTGGGTTTTGGTTCCGAAATTTAAAGGTTGATTCAATTGGATCGTGGGAAGAGTTACATGATGTCTTTTTGAAGTATTGGGGTAAGAATAAATTTGATGATCAATTTCTTTCCGAATTTTATAATTTGAAACGAGAGAATGATGAGCCAATTACTAAATTTAATTAGAGGTTTCAAAGTTTCTATATCAGTATGCCTCCGGAGATCAGACCTTCAGAAAAACTTGCTATGGTATATTATGTTATGGCTCAACATTCCGATCTTGTCTTTTTCCTATTAGAAAGAAAATCATCATCTTTAAGACAATTGTTTGAGGATGCAAAAGGAGTGGAGGAGAACATCCGAGCTTGCAAAATGTTTCGAGATCAGGCTCATGTTGAAGATATACAAGCTTATGAACAGGAAGAAGAACGTAGGTATCATTCAGATTTAAGACAATTTTCTTCATCATTTTCAAATTTTCATATGAACAAGGATATAAATGATGCTGTTATCACTCCAGGAAACTACCTAGGGTTATAAGCTAGGTATGCCTGGTAACTTAAGAAATTATGTTTTTGTAAAGGTGGATCAATGGGACAACTCAATCTGAGTATGGCATTCAGACATTCAGAATGGTAAACAAATAAAACAGTGCTCTCAAGAGTTGATTAATCAGCAGATAACTTTAAAGATGGATGAAGAAAAGAATGTAACTAAACCAGTACAGAGTAGGGTTCAAGAGACATCCAAGAAACTAATATCAGGTTATGAGCTAAACAATGGAAAAGCAACCATTCAAAGCTAGACAACACAGATAATAGTGAAAAGGAATATGGAAAGCTAACATCAAAACTGAAAGAAACCTGTGATCTGTATTAGCATAAAGAAGACTGAGTACAATAGCAGATTACTCTATCCAAAATCGAACCCCCTGCTCAGTCTTAGTACTTAGGCTTTATAGCCTTTACAAAATAGTTCCAAATCCTAAAAGCATGGATCTTGTCATCCTAATCAAAACAGTGTAAATGCAAAGATAGATATGATTCCTTGAATCAAGGAATGATGAGTGTGATCTTTTTTTTCAGTGCTTGGTGGGGCTGAGTTTGGCGCACAACAACTTGAGATTAATGATGTGGCATTCATTGTAGGACTGCTGCCTTAAAAATATGCTTGAAAGCTGGGAAGACTGAC
>LPNX010603767.1:0-26491 GCA_001517045.1 Pseudotsuga menziesii
GTATATATTTTTTTAACTAGCACTTGCAATTGATCATGCGCCGTCGCTTAAGCGACGCTTGCTAGGCTAGCCGTCGCTTAAGCGACGCTTATGAGCCTAGCCATCTCTTAAGCGACGCTTATGAGCCTAGCCGTCGCTTAAGAGACGCGTATGACCTTAATTTAAAAAAAAAATTGAACTTTGTGCTTGCTTGGTAGGTTGAAAAGAAAAAATCCACGCGCCGTCGGAAGTAACTGTCGCATTTTGCATCAAAATGGAGTAGTGAGTAGTGTCACAGCCTAATGGTTTGTACCATGTTAGAGATCCAACATTATTAAGAAGATTCTTATGTGTGATATTATTAGAATGTCAATTTGACAATATAACATACACACATGTTCTAAGAATTAATAATCAAATTGCTGACTCATATGCTAACTATGTGTTGGATTGGCATTTGTTTCATACACAATAAGCTCATCACAAACATAAATTTTTACACATGTAAATAAATAAATCGATCATCATAAAAGTTTTTATAAACAATTAAAATGTGGTAATGCATAGTGTCATAATACAAAAATGGGGCTCTCGAGCCACCAAAATATAAATACACGGTAGCACAAAATGTATCACTCCCAGGTATCTAAGCCTGTGTAGGAGGAAGGGGGCTGTGATCATGGAATGTCACGGTGGCTCTAGCTAGCTGTCGAAATAGCCGAACCCATGCTCATGGTACACCCACCACCTGGCGCTGCATGGCCTCAGGCAAGTCCTCGACTTGCGCCATGGGTACTCTATGTGTCAGTCTCATGAAGTTGGTATGAATGCTTTGGAGCATCCGCTCCGCATCCACACCCATGAGATCATCCCCTCTTCCCCTTCGTCTATGATGAGGGAAGCCTTTAGGCCACCGTGGTCCCACATCTGCATTCATATGGTAGATGTCACTATGTATTGTCACCCAAAAACATGTCTTTTGATTCCACATCATCAAAAAACACAAAAAAAAATTATAACTCAAAATTTTTAAAAAGAGGGTTGAGATTCGTTACCAATGTCACTGTATGCCGATCCTGGTGGTAGCAGCATGTCCAGGTATCCCCGAAAATCTATCCCCACATAGGGGTAGTCATCGATGGCAACTATCTGTCATCACCACCATGGAAATAAATCAGCTGGATAGGGGTTGGACACCCTACCTCCACCTAGTCTTCACATCGCATCTGCCCAATGCCATTGGGCTGGATCTCAAACCCCGTGTAGAGGAATGTCAACTCTAGGGCTCAATCCCAGAACATGCTCAAAGAAAAACGTGCTCAGTATGCTGCTGCAATCAAGGTTTCACACTCTTCCCATATTACACTCACTGAGCTGGTGTTTCATGTTACGCAGTAGCGTAGTGCTCCAATCGTACACAGTGGATCTCATGCACTCCACGGCATATATCATCAGAGGCCGCGAGGCCTGGTGGAGTGAAGCTAAGCCTGCTATCCTGCCCAATGTCAGTAGGATGGCCTTTAGGCCCAACACCTGTATGGAGTTAGTTGGGATCTAACTCCCCTCCTTCTCTGTGTCCGGATAGTAGTACACCGCAATGTACTCATCTATAGTCAGGACACCTCTAGGCCCGTGAGAGCGTAGGTTCACTACTTCCCCCCATCGGGAAAGTCCAGTAATAAAGTATATGTCCTCCACCTCTATGGTGAGGGACATCCCGTCTATCTGGAACGACTCTGAGTCTGAATCCCAGTAGTCCAGTAACATCTGCAATAGTCTTGGTTTGGCTCTTAAGCCACCAAGACACCAAAATTGTAAAGCCCGCATGCATGTAATGTTTGTTGAGCCATTAGATCTGCCCTTACTGCCTCTTGTACACCATGTTCATGTTCTCTCCATTCTAGGACCATCCTGCACATAAAATTTGAGTTTGATGCATCAAAACACTTAAAAATCATTGAGCACGGCCACATACGTGACTGTTTGCTAAATATCTGCGTATGTACGCGACTTTGAGGGCATTTTTCGTGTATATCTAGCCCTATACACAGAAAAACCCTCGATTTTCATGTGGGTTGTGGCGCACATCTTAGACTAGCCTAGAATCCTAAATACACCATGGAATTTGACAAAATTTGCAACAAAAGGAAAGAGTAGAGCATGGGTAAGTACCTGGAAAAAACGGTAGTGGATTCCGCTGACTGGATCTCCTAGAATTCACTATTGACGTTTTGAGCTCAAATGGGTAAAAATTTCAAATATTTTATAATGTTTTGAATTTTTTACTATTTATAGAAATTTTTCAAATTTTTGAAAATACTTACCCCCTTTTCTATAGTTTGGACCGTTTCTGGACTAATTTATGATGTAGGAGACCTTTTTGAGCGCCATTTCAGCCGTTGGATTGACCCGTTCGTGCCAATTTCAGGTATCATGTCTAAATTGGCATATAGGTTAGGTTTCATCACCATTTTCATTTTACATGACCTTATGACTGTTTCATTGTAGCCTTAGGTATGAACCCATTCTATTATGTCACGGAACCTTCTTGTTGTTTTAGAAGTGGCATGATATGAGTGGTAGAGCTTGACCTTACATGGGTACCCTAGTTAGCACCTTATTTGCATTTGGTGACCATGCTGACATTTTGTCCCTTAGGGTGTGGGAGTCCGTTGTATAGTATTGCCATGACATTTCGCAAGACCCTCATACTCCTCTTGATCTTTTGCTGGCTTATTTCCCTCAGGACTCCCTTATGTCAAGTTGTAATTGCATTATCATGAGCTTTTCCTGCCTTATTGAGCCTTACATCAGCCTCCCTGACATTGAGTTTCATCCATATAGCCCGAGCTTGTCTCATGTCTATCCATGCAGAGCCATTTTATATATCCTTTGCAGGTTGATCCCCTATTTTTACCGGGAGGGGGCTTTCCCCCGAGTGTCGCTATCCTACACATGTATCCTTCCATTGAGCATAGGTATGTTTCACTACTTGGAACTAGTTTGTTTTCCCATTATGACACTCGTCTCCTCCTAGTATGTAACTATAAAGTAGTTTTATTATTTTTCAAGCTTTTTAAATATTTGAAAAAGTCCAAAAAAAATTAAAAAACCAAAAAGCCGAACAAGGAAAGATGTTATCTTTTGACAGTTGTTGAGTCATGTCACCTTCGAATAGAGCACTGTATATCACATCCATTGGTTGGGTTTATAGTTTGACTTTAGGAGTTGTACTCATTTTATCTGAGTTTATCTCCACCGACTGGTTAAGCTTCCAGTCCCCATGGAGCCTCTGTCGATGCCTCATGTGTCACAGAGATGTCCCAGTTTTGTATATCGAGTCTATGCTGCCTCTATTTAGTCACCATTCACTGTTATGCTCTTGTTCGAAGGAAGTTGAAACCTGAGTCAGCCATTCCTCAGTTATCTTGACTTTGCATGTCGGCCATTCCCAGTACAGTTACTAGTTCATGCACCTTATGATCGAGTCCTTCCGCATTATATAGCTTTGCTGAGTGCCTCATGGTTGATTATGGGGGATGCCTTAATGCCCTCCTTCAAGCGGATTTCATCCCATCAACTTCAGATCATTTATTCTGGGATTGGAATCTAGAGTCATTTTTGAGTGCCTTGAGACTTGCAGTCATCAGTGGCAGGTTCTCTCACCATTGACAGTTTTTGGGAATAAATCAATGTCCCCTAATCAATGGATCCTCTCAAGTGTTCGATTTCAAGACATCTATTCACACTTGTTAGTTTTCACTCTAGTACCTTGATTCCCATTATCATTATCGGTGGGTGATCTAGCGTATATTAACGGTATACATCAATGACTGGTAATCAGACGATGGACTACTATGTTCGACCTAGACACCTCTATTCACATAGTAGGACATGTACTCGTAGCAGTTTGTGTAGAAGACTTTCCATATTGGTGGCATCTCTTATATGCTACATCCTTGATCGTGCCAGTGTTCATGAGATTTCAGCTCTTGTGACTTAATTCCAGTATATGTCAGACATTTTCAGCTATTATGGAGATCTTGATCCATTGTATATCTTTATCCATTATGGAGATCATGATCCTTTGTATATATTCATCATGGAGATTCTGATCTATGTATATTGTACGTGGTGATGACCACTTATGTGATATTTTGTATCATGCCTATTCATGGCCATTGTACTCTTATGTATCCGGGACTGCTATATGTATTTGCAGTTATGTGCAGAGTTGTATCATTGTACTATGCTGATTGGGTGGCTGGTATTCCATTTGGGATTCTTCATCACTCCACTTCTGGGATGGACTTATAATGTATTTCAGCCATTGTATGACCCCTCTGAACTCACACATTAGGGGGCATTTGTTATAGCTGATTTTACCACACCAGGTGAATCACACTTGTATGGCCTTCCCCTATCCCTCTGTAGACTCCTTATACCCCTTGGACAATTTTTTTTCCTTTGATGTTTCCTATACCATCCCTATAAACATGTGAAAATTGCTATATGCGGCTTTTAAACCCCTTATCGCGTATATATGCGGGTTTGACCCCTAAAACCGCGTACATTGAGATGTGTACAAAATCCAAATCCTTTTGTAGTTTTCCTTGACATGGATTTGACTCACTTGTCTCCTAGACTTCCATATTCCTTGAGATCGCTCGGATTCGACCTTTCATTACCCCATTGAAAAGCTGTATAAGGAACTCTTTGGATACATTGAAGGCATAAGAGAATTGAGAGCAAAGAAACTATAGTCCATTTTTGCTGGAACTTGTGCTTGAGTCTACATCCCTTTTTCCCTTAGAGCACTATGGTGTTCTTCCCAATCTTGCTTTTTACGTGTGAGCTTTCTATCGAGAGATGGAGGATTGAGGTGGTGGAGGCCCAAGTGGGGGATTCAGTTTCTCTGATTCGCAGACGTGCCAACAAAGGTTGTATTCATTGAAATCTCTGATTTTATATTAATAGAAATATATTTTCATGTCCAATATTGTATGTTTGAATGAATATTTTATCCATGGATGATTTCAAATGCTTATACGTTGTCGATTATATATGCTAGAGTAGATCTAACACCAATATATAGTATGCTTGTCTTGTTTACTTGTTGTTGAGGAAGTGATTCATCAATTCAAACTGAAGTTGGAAAGCTCAACGAGGATCTACTTCAACCGTCTAGAATAAGTTACGAGGTCTGATCCTTTAGTGTTAGATATTTGATTTCTCTTGCATATTGGAAAGGATTGATTTTTTGAGTCAAACTGTCTATTGTGGTACCCCAAGCCATAGTAATTTCTCTCCGTAACACAGCCAAATAGCTACTTGAGGTAGTTTATTATGCAAAAGAGAGAAAGTTACAAATGAGATTCTCATAATCGATCAACTAGCCAATGACCCTACATTCTATTTAAATAGAGATCATGGACCAATCGGGTGTTAAGCCAGGTATCAAGGGTAGGTATGATCTAGGAGAATTTGAACCATTGGATCCCTCTATGTCTAGAACATATTGTGGCCATCAAATTTAATATTTACAAATGCATACTAATGCATATTAAAGAAACAAACTTTACCTAACATATATACTACACAAGTTGATCTTAACTAGCTCCTAAGTGTCTAAATATCCTAACATCCCCCCTTAAGAACAACTTGGTATAGGATTGAAGGATTTACAAAAGTGACACTATTAGGAGAAGGAAGGAGGAATTAGAGCCTATCCCCCCTTAATGACACATTCTTAAACTCCTAACATAGATCGAAGTTTAGAAAACTTTGCTTCTGTAAGAGACTTGGTGAATATTTCTGCAACTTGATCATCAGTAAGGAAAAAGAGCACATCAAGAACGCGATCATGAACAAGATTTATGATGAAGTACATATGTATATCAATGTGTTTGCTGTGTTGATGTAGAACTGGATCTTTGGCGAGCTTGATGGCACTTTGATTGTCGCACCAAAGTGGATTAGGTTGCTGCTACTCGAATCCAAACTCTGAAAGGATCTATCGAAGCCATAAAGCTTCTTGACTAGCATTAATTGTGGATTGATATTCTGCTTCTGCTGAAGAAAGAGAAAGAGCTTGTTGTTTCCTACAAGCCTAAGTGACAGGTCCATATCTGAGACTTTAAACATAACCTGCAATAGACTTTCGATCATCAGGATCGTCGATCCAATATGAATCAGTGAAACCAACCAACAAAGATTTCCCCCCTGTACAGTAATGAATCACAAACTGAATTGTATCTCAAATATATCAAAGTATTCTTTTTGCTGCTTTCCAGTGAATTTCATGAGGTGTTTGCATATAACTAGAAACATGACCAATGACAAAGGAAAGGTCAGGATGGGAATGAGTCAAGTGTAAGAGACTACCAATAAGCTGATGATACAAGGTGACATCTACTTCAGGTGAAGTACAAGTGGAAATTTTTTTGACTCCTGACTGGAAGGGAGAAGGGGTTGGTTTACAATCTTCCATGTGAAAGCGATGAAGAAGGTCACAAGCATACTTACACTGAGAGAGAAGATTCCTTCTTTGGTTTGCAATACTTGGAGACCAAGAAAATAATGTAAATGTCCTAAGTCTGACATTTAAAAATTTTTCTTAAGACTGGATTTCACATGGGTTAAAAACTTAAGGTCACTACTAGTAAGGATAAGATGATCAACATAAAGAACATGTATGATGAGATGGTTTCCTTCTTTCTTGGTATATACATTGGGGTCGCAATGGCATCTAGAAAAAACAGTGTCAAGTAGAAAGCTATACATTTTGGAATACCAAGCTCTAGGAGCTTTCTTAAGGCCATATAAGGATTTCTTAAGGCGACATACAAGGCTAGAGTTATTCTGAACATATCCAAAAGGTTGTTCCATGTAAATTTCCTCTTGTAAATCACTATGTAAGAATGCAGACTTGAAATCCATTTGATGGACTTCCTAGTTATGTAAGGCTGCAAATGAAAGAACGAGGTGGATGGAGTTCATTTTTGCGACAGGAGAAAAGGTTTCATTGTAGTCAATCCCTTCAAATTGTGAAAAACCTTTAGCAACTAACATTTCCTTAATTCTTTCAACACTTCCATATGATGCATACTTAGTTCTATAGACCCATTTACATCTAACAAGTTTTCTTCCTTTTGGAAGAGGTACAAGATCCCAAGTATCACTCGTCATTAAGAAATGATATTCTTCATCAATAGATGCATCCCAATATGGATTTCCTGAAGCTTTTGCAAAAAAATTTGCATCATGATTCTCTGAAACTTGAGCCAAAAGAGAAGAGGGTCGTTGAAAATGAGAACGTGTTCGACGTTGATCTCTAGGATCACTGGCAAGATCACATGTTGCTTCACATGTTGAATGAACCCATTGAGGAAGAAATTGTGCTGGTGCAACTGGAGGAACATGAGCAGGTGAAGGTGGATTTGAATCCTCACTATCATCTTCAAAAACTGTAGTTTGAAACCTGCAAAGGAATTTAGAAGTAGAAGAAGGCACAATCACTGAATCAGGCTTATAGGCCAAATATGGCACACCTGTCGATTTAGGCTCACAGGCCAAGATATTTTCATCAAATTTAAGTTCTCTTATAATTATTATATCATGAGAATGTGGTTGAAAAAGTATATAACCTTTTAGATCTTCAGAATATCCAACAAATATGCACTTTTCACTTTTAGGCTGCAATACGTTTTCATTTTTCATCCAGAATGTAAGCCCATGCTTCACTACCAAACACACAGAAGTGACTTACATATATTTTAATTTTACTCCATGCTTCTTCCGGTGTTATACCTTGTAAAGCTTTAGTGGGGGTGCGATTAACTATGTAATTTGCACAATTTATGGCTTCAGCCCAAAATTGAAGACTTTGTCCTTTATATTGGATCAAATAATTAGCCATTTCTTTTAAAGTGTGGTTCTTTCATTCAGCTACACCATTTTGTTGTGGTGTATATGGAACAATGTGTTGTTGTTGGATTCCTTATTCAGTGCATAAAGTAGTGAAAATTTTGTTAACATATTCTCCTCCATTGTTTGATCTTAACTTAATGATTTGATGACCAGATTATTTTTCAACAAGGGCCTTGTAGGCCAAGAACATGTTAAATACTTCACTCTTAAGTTTTAGGAAATAAAACCAAGTGCGTCTGGAGTAACCATCAATGAAAGTTAAGAAATATTTGGAACCAGAAAAGGAATTAGATGGAAGAGGACCACACAAGTCACTATGTACAAGATCCAAGGGAACCGAGGCATGCCAAGAGGCACATTTGTCAAAATTAACCTGATGATGTTTTTTGAGTACACAACCGGAACAAACATCATCCCTGCAAGATACCATCAGAAGACCTGTCACCATATTTTCTTTACATAGTTATTGCAATGAGCGATCATTTAAGTGACCAAATCGCTCATGCCAATGTTTGCTCAAGTTATCACTATGAGAAACAAAAAATGAAGAAAAATGTGATGACCCAAAGTTTTTATATTTGTACAACCTGGTAATATCATCAACAATTCCGATAGCTAGGACATGTTAAGGATCTTTAAAATCCTTGATTACAACTTGGTGAGGTGTAAACGTTACAGTTTTACCTTCACCATAATGAGTGATTTGATAGACTAACAACAAATTGCAAGAAATTCTTGGAACACATAGTACATCACTAAAATGACCATTTTCTACTGGAATTGTTCCAGATCCTACAACACGTAGAGATATATCATCACCAACAAATATTTGTTTGGTGTTACATTCATGCATAGTAGAAAAGATTTCTTGATCCTTAGCCATATGATAATATGCTCCATAATCAATGAGCCATTCATTATGAGTAGAAGAAGAAGATGCAGTATAAGAATAATCAGAAGCACAAAGTGCATGTCCATGAGAGGTAGATTCTGAAGACAAATTTAGGATGATGTGGTGCTTCTCCATTGATTATTCCAAGGCTTCCATCTTCTTGAAACACTTATATTCATCATGATTATCTTTCCTGCAATAGTTGCAATGACGCTCAGTCTTCTTTCCTTTTGGATTGGATCCTTTGTCAGTTTTTAAAGAAGGAGCTGACTAAGAGGGTTTAGGACCCTTGTTTGGCTTATTTTTGTGAAAATTTTGTTTCTTGGGAGGCTTAGAATTTTCTTTCTATTTGGACAATAACAATTTCCCAGATGTATCTGCATTGCTAATCATTCCAAGATGGATGAGCTTATGTTCCTCTCTAATCATTCAAGACTAGGGTCTTTATAGCTAGTTGCATTCAAGGATTCTTTCATGGAGTAAAATGTAGATACAAAAACATAATATGCAAGTCCAAGTTTGGAAAGAATATGATAAATGCATTGTTTTTATTCTCTCTTAATCTTTCATTCTGTACATAAGAGTCTAAGAGTTTTGTACTTAGATAAATAATACTGAATGCATGAAAAAACACTTGGATTTAAAGAAATCAACTCATTCTCAAGTTGATGACCTCGAATTTCATTGTGTTTACCAATAACAGATTCCAACTTTTACCAAACTATATGAGGTTCATCAATTCCAGATAGGTGGAATCGCAAATCAGTAGAGATTGACATCCCAATCAATCCACGAGCTTCATCACATCTATTTTCCCATTTTATTTTCTTATCATCATCAGTGGGTTCTATTTCTTTCCTTGAGGTAATTCTGAAAAGTCCCCTACTTCGTAGAACATCCTCCATACGACAATTCCATGAAAAATAGTTGGAAAGTTGGAACTGGTAAGTAGAATATCAAAAGGGGCGGCCATAGTGTAAAATAATGGCTGAAAAATTAGAAACTGGCTATCTAGATGAAAAGAGCTAAAAAAATTAGGTGGTTTAAAAAAATGGCACTGAAAATTAATTCTAAAAGATGAAGCTATGCTTCATTAAAGAAAAAGTTGAAGATATCCCCAATAGTGACGTGGAAGATAGAGAATGACCAACTAAAAAAAGAACCCCCCTCTTCCCAAGATGAACCTTTGATAATCACTTTACAAAAAAGTTCCTTTAAGTGAATCCCTTCTGTAAAATAAGTGATTTTCACTTTTACAATGATGTTACGTTTAAATAGTGCAACAAAAATACTTAAGTGACTCACTTTTTATTTTCTTTTATTTTTAATTTAAGTGAGATGCACTTTTACAATAAAGTAACTTAAAATTAGAAATTGCATTCACTATTAAAAAAGTAAATTAATAAGACTTGAACTAAAGACCTATTAAGGAATAAAGCAACTTTGAACCAAGTGAGCTAAGATTAAAAGGTATGTAAAATAAGGGAAGGAGGAAGGCTTTTTTTACTCTTCTCTCTCAGTCTCTATGCTTGCTTCGTTTCCTCCAAATCACACCACAAACTGAAATGAAAAAAACTTTTCCACACTTTGGGGTTAGATCGTGTTAGCTTTCCCAAAAATTCTATGTTTTCTCTTTGTTTTTTATTTGTCGTGATCACACAAGGTGCATGGCCAAGAGCATACATAGTCGAAAAAACCCTTTCCCTTTTTGTTTTTGATTTGCCATGATAACACAAGGTGAACGAAAAAGAGCATACACATCAAGGGAAGGAAACAATCCTAGACTAAAAAAAATAGAGGTCTAATAATATAACTGATAAAATATGATATTTTTCTTTTAAAAAAAATAAAAACTAAAAACCGTCACTGTAACATTATACCTTCAGATCTGTCGAGATCGACGTATCTGGAGCAAACAGAAAACATTTTCGATCAAATGAAAACTATTTCCCAATGGAAACAGTGCTCCAAACACAATGGAACACCTCCCACAACCCATAAATGAACACAAATTCTAGAATCATAAACCCTTTCAAAGTTTCGATAACACCAGTTCAAGATCTAGATCATAACTAGAAGTGGCTCTTCATAAACGCTTTGATACCATGTTCGGGTACACATGGTACTACCAAAAGAACAAACAACAAGAAAAGCCACTCACACAAATAGATCACAGATCAACACACCAATGTTTTGACATGGTTAAAACCCTTGAGAGGGAAACACTCCACAACCCCAGCCAAATAGCTACTTGAGGCAGTTTATTATGCAAAAGAGAAAGTTACAAATGAGCTTCTCATAATCAATCAACTAGCCAATGACCCTCCATGCTCTTTAAATAGAGATCATGGACCAATCAGGTGTTAAGCCATGAATTAAGGTTAGGTATGATCACTCTATATCTAGAACATATCGTGGCCATTGGATTAAACATTTACAAATGCATACTAAAGAAACACACTTTTCCTAATGGATATATTACACAAGTTGATCTTAACTAACTCCTATGTGTCTAAATATCCTCACAAGAAAGTCACTTCTACATATGTGACGAATGGACCCATGGCATCCATTACGTGCAACATTTCTTTAAATAGTTCAATGATCATGTGATAGCTATGGCTATACCATTTTGTCGGCATTTTATTTGGTTAGATGGTTGTGCTGGATAGTTCAAGAATGCATGTGTATTTCAATGGTTATGTTTGTTGCACATAAAATACAAGGTGGCACATATATTGAACTACTTTGAAACTGGTAATGGAAAATGAGAGCATGATGGCGTTGGTGAATGCATAAAAAATTCCCTTCAAAGGGAAGAGACAAACTTTACAATTGCTCGCCCTTAAAATGCTACATCTATAGTGAAATAGTATGCATATATGATTGTTATAACTAAATCATTTCACCATCATTTGATGAGATCCTTAACCCCTATGTTTGCCTTTAATCCCAAAACTTGGAGTGGAAACTTGCTCTGGATGTTAATTCTACTTGAAAAATCCTAGCACCGCGCTTACCCTTTGGCTGATGAGAAGTACCTTCTTTAGCACTGCCTGTGTCCTATTATAGAGAAGTGGTGCCACCATCTATAAGCTTTGTTCTTAAAGCGGTTCTCACCTAAACCGCTTTGTCATAAGGAGAAAAAAGCGCTACCTTGGGTAAAATGGGAAAAAGAGAAGTTTCTTCAGGCTTCTAGATCATGAGCCTCATGTCCTACCTTATCCCTATCAATATGGGTTAGTTTGAGCTCGATATCCCCTTTGTTATAATCTTGGAGCCACCTCACCCACAATTCTCTCAACTATCCCTATCCATTAAGCCTTATAAATACAGGCTCATATCCATAGTTGAGGGGGAGAACTGAATGGTATTGTTATGCTGTTGAATTGACTACCTAGTCCAAATCATTGGAGAGCAGAAGAGAGCAAGTTGGAGCTTTTTGGGATGAAGTGTTTGTCTTGTGGAGGAGTTTGTCAACACTAAGGCAATGGTTGTAAGCTTCTTCATTCATTCTTAATGCAAAGCTGATTTCTGTCCCACATATATGTTGTCTTGATTTCACATGTATATGTTACTAGATTCCTTAGTCACTAGTATGGATGTGTAGATGATTTTCTGGTAGCTTTGATGTGCTTGTTTGTTTGGCATGTTTGCAGGTACACAGGTTCGCATTCAAAGCAGTATTCTAGGTGTTTACAACATTCAGGGACGGTCTTCATCCTTTGTCATTCACTCATTTGTTCTGGATCTGAACCATTCAAACCAAAGGAACAACTTTTGTCCGCAGAAGGTGCAATATTCATGATAACAAATCTGGCAACTCCACTATGGAACAAAGCAAATTTCAGTTGGTCTAATCTTCTTCAGTCCTTGAACCCTTGTCTGAATCTAGGCTTGATCTCCAACTCTCTTTAGTCAGATCTGCCATCTGACTTAGTGAATTTTGGTTTGAAACTTTCAGATCTGTTCAGATCTAAACTATTTCAACTTTATATGCTCTTTTTTACTATCAATTCATCAATCTTTACCTTGATTTGATCATTTTCTAACTTGATTTCTCGTTCTCCTTATGTTTTGGATCTATTCAGGGAACCACACATGTGTTGTTGGCAACAAGAGGTGCCACCTCCTGAACTCTATTATCCATAAGCGGTGCCATCACCTAAGTCCCTATATCCAAAAGTGGTGCTCATCTAGAACCACTCTGTCAAGACCCCTCTAGCACGATGCCAGGTAGGCCTTGTTCCAGAACTAGTTTTTTGTGATTTTTTACAAAAAGTTGGATTTTCTTTGCTTTCAGCCCTACACTGTTAGGCTTGTGTGTTAGAATATGAATGCTCATGGTTGAAAATTTTGTGGTAAAAAAATTGTTTGGTTGAAGAATTCAAAAGCTAGATTAGTCTTGTTAATTATTCATTTGCTTTCATGCTTGTTGGTTGTGATTTTGAAAGGAATTTTTGAAAGATTAGGTTTAAGTTAGTTATCTTTTCACATCTTTTATAAAGATTGAAAGAAAAACCATTTGCGTATCATCTTAATTTCATTTTTTTCCATGGAGGACTTCTTTTTTCTTTTAAAAAGATTTTTTTTTTTATTGAGACTAGGTCATTATCATTACCGAGCATAGGGCATTGGATCTATGATGAGCATCACAAGATTTGAGGTTCTCTTTGTTATTTTGTTTCTCTTGCATTAGTACTATCTCATCAAAAAAAAAATAGTGTAGTTTTAATTTATATCTATCTATGCTTTAAAGAAAAAGTTGGAAAAATAGAGTGCATATGCATGTAGTGTGCTTGTTGTTTTTCTTTTAGGAAAAGAGACTCTTACCCCTTTGATTGATTTCAAAAATAAAAATGAGTTTGGAATGTGTTGCTTGTCTTTGATTTTAATTTGTTCAAAGTAGTTGTTTGGGAATTTTTGGTTTTCAAAACAAAAAGAAAATACTCTCTTTCCCTCCCGTAGGTAGGCATACCACGAACAGTAAAGTGAAATATTTGCATTTGCATTCTGCATGGTTTTACTTTTTTCTGTCAAAATTCCATGCATTCACCTAATCATCCACTTTAAAATTAATGGTAGTTATAGGATTAAAATTTACATAGAAATTTAAGTGATAGGTTAGAGACGTGTTCAGGCGTCGTTAAGCGTAGGAGCTGTCGTTACTCGTCTGCATTACATCTTGGGACTAGCGTGGTTCTTCCATGTACCATCGGTATCTCGAAAGGCCTTTCGCGTACCCTTGAGGTATATATAAAGATACTTCATGTACTCGATTGTATATAGAAAGGCCCCTTGTGAATGGTTATGCATTAGACAGAAATACTACTGATTTGAGCTCCCACATACCTTGTGTATATCGAGAGACCCCACTAGGACACCTTATCTATATGAGAAAATCCCTTTGGATTTCTTGGTTGGAGCCATACACCAAAAACAACATTCAAGGAGATTACTACGCATGCACCCTTGAGTTATATCACGAGTTGCACCTTCTTGACAATCCTGGTGACAGACCTGACTATCTGAACTCCTCTTGTCATTTAAGTTTGCTTGTTTGGCCTATAGCTTGAGTAGGGAAATTTTTGCTTTGTTTTCTAGTTTTGAGACCCTAGGTTAGATAGGAACTGTACAAACTGGCTGAATTAAAACAGTCTAGAAGAGTACGGGGCTTGCCACCTGATTTTATTCCTGTTTTAGGGGAAAATCCTATGGAAGCTATCGACCAGGGAGCTGCTACCAACTCCCAAGTGGGAGAAAATGTGGTTGCGGAAAGTAGAGATCCATATCCTTCACACATGCCTCCCTTGGTCCAACACCTTCTAGGGGTAATACCTTGTTCCATTCTCCCATAGAAGGTCATGTTGATGATACTACATGTTAACACTCTATTTTCAACAGTCTATTTATGGGCCTAACAGAAGTTCAAGGAGGACATTAGGTGCGTTGATGGCATTAAGTGGGACTCATGATCGAAGGCTGAGATTGAGTGAATGGAAAATCAATGGCGTCAAAACATTTCGCATGGTGAACATGCCTGACCAAAGCCACTTTTCCAGATTGTGAAATAGTTTAAAGGACGAAGGCATCTAATGGTCGAGAATAAGATCCAAGAAGATCTACAGTCTTAGTCGATTTCGCAAACCAGACTTGTCTAGGTAAAGCTGTGATTTCAAATCATGAAAGGTGGTACCAGCCCTGAATATCAACAGTCATGACAAAGAAGGGAAGATATCTACGGTTGTGGTTTATCTCATAATACAAACTAAAACGGTTAAAGACCACGATTTCGTATTGCAAAAATAGTAGGACCCACTTGGATCGATGGTTGCATGAAGGAGTTGATCTCAATGGATGAATCAAAACACGTCATGACCCAAATATTCCCATTGTATCAAAGAAGGTGAAATCGGTGTCCGTGGTAAATAAATGTGGATGGTGGATGTAAAAGGTCCCCCCCCCCAAATCGGAGGGCTAAGGAGGCCTCCAGGCTGCAGGTGTCCCATCTAGTGTAGAGATGATAGGGGAAGGGACATTCATACATGTAATCCGCCTCTCAATAGGTGGGCTAATGTCTCCAAACACCATCTTTGATAAACCAAAGGAAAAAGTCCCATCCAATGACACTAACTTGCCCAACTCCACAGGCCTGAAACGTGGTTCACATGGGTAAAAATAGTGGGAAAATAGGGAGTGTAGGTTTTGAAATGGTGAATCAAATGTCTACACAAAGTTAAGAGAAGCCACGAACTGAGTCCGCTCAGCGCCACCATCACAATGAGTGAAAAGGCAAGAAAGGTCAGATCCATAGTCCTTGAAACCAGCTTTGCAACCATGTGGGAAGTGTTTAGAATCCTATCTATTATCAGATAATATAAGTGAACATCAGAAGAGAATATCCCCACCGTGGCATCACATGGGCTACTATCGCATCGACCAGTGTCCAAGACTATAGCCATCTCCAGGCCGTTTCAACTTGCCCTATATAGCTCCATCTTTTGAGGGTGTCAAGGTATGAAACTATACAAATGGTGAAAGCTAAAGGTTAAAATCCGAAGAGTGTTGAGTCCCTTCATAGATAGCCATGGCTGTGTGGTTTTAGAAGTTAGTCCGACAAGGGATATTCATGGTTGGTGAACATAATATTGTGTTTCTTCATCTTCCTGGTTATCTGCACCAAGAAGTCGCCAACCACTAGGGCATGGATATTAAAAACCTAGGGAAGTTCAACTATTTCCATGGCTCCCTACCCTCAGATACGATGTGCATGGGTTTTTACATTCTAGGGATGTATCTCTAACACCTCCAGTAGTTGTCATGACCTCCAAAGTCCTAATGCACAATGCTAGTAGATTTGTTGGAGAAAATGCTCAGTCTGGGATAGTGGAGGTCCGAAGCCTTCATCACCGCCCTTATGATCTCCACTTAATGACCTAGCCATGGATGAGGAGGGGGTCAAACACACACCCAGCTACGTGTCCTGCGGTAAAACCCTCCTCATATGGAGGAGAGAGCAGTACAAGGATGATAAGTCTCTTAGTACATTTATCATTATCAATTGCATGGCCACCCTTTTCTCGGTTCCCTCCTATAACCATGTTACCAGATGAAGGAAGGGCTAGGAAAATATTAGGCACTAGGGCATAGACCTTCTTGTCAACCTTTGAGCAACATGGTCTAAAAGAAGTAGGTCGGTTAGAGGAGGCAAAAAAGCATGTCCGAAATGGCCCGAGTTGGCAACTAACCATCAGTAGGCAGCGTAAGGATCACTTTCACATACTAGGATAAAGAAAACTCTACGTTGTTAGTCCACATGCTACAGCTCCATAATGTTTGTTTATATTTGTAAAACATGGAAATAGTTCCACTCTCTATATTGTTAATGCATGATTGTGACTGGAAGCAGTTTCTTAGTTTCCTTTCGGAGAATAATCTCAGCAATGAAGTATTATAAATACAATCCTGATAGGGGAAAAAGAGTGAGCTGGAGGGTCAGGAAACCTTCAAGGGTTGAGGTTATCTGTTTTAAAATAAGATCTGATGCCTGCGATTTGAATAAAATTGCAGAGGAAGGGTTGTTTCTTAAGATAGAGATTCATGTGTTGTTGCTTCTTTCAATATGTAATTTCTTTACGTGAAATGTATATCCTGTTTTCATTCCAGTTTGTTGATTTCTTTCATGTCTGTAACTGATTGTATAATAGTTTGGAATTCATACATGCTATTCTCCACCTGTTGTTTTAGAAATTTATTAAGTTTTCTTGTAAAGTCGCGTGGAATTCATCTTGTTGGTGCTCCACACGATGGGTTGTTCTCTCGTTCTCTAACCACCTGCTAAATATCTCCTGATTACGAGATCGACGGCTATCTTGCCTCTGTCTTTGAACCCATGCCATTCTTTTCCTCATGCAAATGTTCCCTACTCAGGTTTTCAAATCCATTGCCAATGGTCCCTTGCCCTGATAATCCCACTTGCATCTCACGTCACTCAACTTTGTCCCATTTCAGGAATCTGGTCTCCTGACCATCCTTGAGAAAATATCTTATGCGAAGTAAAATCTAAAGACAAGCAAGAGATCCCTCTCTAACTGCACAAGGCCAGAGGCGCAGTCTAAAGTGATTCTGCTGTTACCCAGGAGCGGGTCTTCCCTCAACCTTGGGGCTCAATCCCGGTGCTAACAAAATGGCATCGTTGCCGAGGATGAAATTTGAAGATCCTCCTTGGGAAAAATGACATGGTTTTAGATCTGATTGTTGATGGTGAAAAATGATTAAACATGAAGAAGGTTGAGCACTTTTCACCTGGTGACTCCACTCTTGAAGGGTTCATACTTCAGCGACTCCACTGGTGGTACGACCCAGAAATTGAATGATCAGAAAAAGATGGGCAGGCTCCGTCCAAAAAGTGAACCTCTTGTAAGGCTCGAAGAATGCATGGTGGAAGGTTAAGATGCTCGAGTCTACGTTTCTTCCAAGAAGCTTTGTTCTATGTTGTAAGTTTGTTCTTATCCTTCCCTAAATTTATCAGAATATCCTTCTATGGTTCAACTCATTCTGAACAGAGCTATGAATATATTCCTGTTTATCCGCCTTTACGAACCAAAAGCATTGTGGCATCTTGTACATCTGGTTTTGACCTAGATTTTTCTTCAAAGGCCCACGACGTCAAAGGTCACCCCTATGAAATTCATGAAACCTCGGGCGATAGTGTAGCTATTGCACTTAACCCGGTCTCTCCCATTTCTCCAAGCTGGTACAAACCATTATAACTACCTCCCATCCTACATGATTTTCCCGCAAAACATCACAAGTACCTCCCCAAATTTGATGGAGAATCCAAAGACTTCACTGCTGAGAAACATTTACAAGACTTTGAACATTTCTCTGACCTTTTTGAGATAGAACATGATGATGTCTGCATGAGGGCTTTCGCTAAGTCCTTGCAAGGAGATGCTAAATAATGGTTCAAGCACTTGCATCCTAAGTCCATCAACACTTGGGAAGATTTTTCTTGCACCTTCTTAAAGTTTTGGGGTAGGAGAAGGCCACTGGATCAAATACTTTCAGAATTTTATTACCTGAAGAGACACGAGGGTGAGACCTTATCTAGTTTTAACAGAACATTTACAAGATTTTATTATAACATGCCCAAGGAGGTCCAACCTATTGAGAACGCTGCTAAAATATATTATGCAGCCACCTTGCCTCCTGAGCTGTCCCTGCTTCTTTTGGAAAGAAAATCAACCACTCTAAAGCATATGTTTACTGATTGTTTGGAGGTTGAGGAAAACATTAATATGTCCAAGAATTTGTCAAATCAAGACAGCGTTGGTGAAATAAAAGATACATCAAAATTGGTTGGGCCCTACAAGCGGAATGGGAAAGTCCCTGGCCCGTTAAATCTCTCTCCTAGTATACGGAAAGATGATCAGCCCGATATAGGAGCATATCATCCTGCAAACCTGTTCTTCGAGGATGGCAATCTACGCAGCCCTAGGTCTATAAAGGATGATTTTAAGAAGGAGTTCATTGCACTTATGTATGATGAATATGAGAAAGAATACCTGCAGGCTATACTTGACGAGCTAGTTGTTGAACCAAATCCTACTGATGGAGAAAATCAATATGTTATGCGAAATTGGAAGGATAAAGTAGAAAAGGGAAATAAGGGCACTGGAGGTGATAGCTTACCCTTGTGTTATTCCTCATTTGAATTAATATGACACATGATAAAATCCTCTACGAAAAAGAAGAAAGAAGAGGATATGGTGCAGCCTAGAAACCTGTACAGGAAAGAAGATGATAAGAAGAAGTAGCCATGCAATTCCTCTCTAGCTACTGATACGTCGGGGTTTATGATGAGGTGTCAATTCATGAAGAAGGATGCAGCAGCCCTCAAATAAATATTCTTTTCGATATTCCTCCTTCAGAAGCACCACCTCACATACGGGGAATATGCCTACTCAATTCCATCGGAGGAGTAGGGGACCTCCCTCTTGAGGCACATCAAGCTCTCGTTGCAGAAATTTTGAGCAAAAAAGGGGATGTTACATTGAAGAAAGATTATGTGGGCCCTCTTGTACAATCTTCCAGGCCATATCAGCCAGACAAATCACTAGAAGAAGGGAGTTTCAGATGGCTTTCCCACGAGCAGAAGACAAAGTACGTTGGAGGTTGTCATGTTTTCTATGACCCCGTAGCAGGGTACATGGAAGGGCTGGGTAAGGATGATGACTGGTCACATTACTACTTTAGAGAGCAATCTATTCATCATTACCCTCTCCCTTTATCTATTTCATTTCTGTCCATCAAGAACGAAAAAAGAACAAAACTATTGGGCCAGTTGCTTGATTGGCTTCATTGGAAGTATGATTTCACTTAATCGGACCAGTGTGGAAAAAATTAGGTAGAGTAGGTAGGAACAAATAAACTCGGCAATTATCGAGCATTTCCTTCATTTGCTATTTTAGTTTGTTTTCATTTTCAATTGCAAGCACAGGTTTTGCAGTCAAGAACATTGTTTGCGGGAGTGGCATGAATTCCTGAAGCAGTAGCTCAGAGAAGAATGGATATTTCAAAGAAATATTGAAGATAGCCCAATGGTTTTGGAACTTGTTCTATGGGGGTTCTTTGCTACCTCACTGGGAGGATAGCATCCCTCATGGAGCCAGTTATTAACACTCCGTTTTCAATATTCTATTTATGGGCGTGACAGAAGTTCGAGCAGGACATTGGGCGCATTGAAGGAATTAAGCGGCACTCATGATCGAAGGTTGATATTGAGCGGATGGAAGATCACTGGCATCAAAACATTTCACACGGTGAACATTCCTGACCAAAGCCACTTTTCCAAATAGCGAAATAGTTTAAATGACGGAGGCATCTAACGATCGAGAATGGGATCCAAGAAGATCTACAGTCTCAATCGATTTCGCAAACTAGACTTGTGCAGGTAAAGCTGCGATTTCAAATTGCAAAAGGTGGTACCGGCCCCGAATATCAACTGTCACGACAAAGAAGGGAAGATATCTACGGTTGTGGTTTATTTCACAATACAAACTAACACGGTTGAAGACTAGGATTTCGCATTGTGAAAATAGTAGGACCCACTCGGATCGACAGTTGCATGAAGGGGTCGATCCCAATGGACATATCAGAACACGTCATGATCCAAAAATGTGCATTATATGAAAGAAGGTGAAATCGGCAGCCGAGGTAAAGAAACGTGGATGGTGGATGTAAAAGGTACCCCCCCAAATTGGAGGGCCAAGGAGGCCTCCAGGTTGTAGGTGTCGCATCCAGTGCGAAGATGATAGGGGAAGGGACGTTCATACATGTAATCTACCTCCTGACAGGCGGGCTAATGTCTCTAAACGTCATCTTTGATAAACCAAAGGAAAAAGTCCCGTCTAATGACACTAACTTCCCCGACTCCATAGACCCGACACGTGGTTCACGTGGGAAAAAATAGTGGGGAAACAGGGAGTTCAATTTTTGAAATGGTGAATCAAACATCTACACAAAGTTAAGAGAAGCCGTGAACTAAGTTTTCTCAGTGCCACCGTCACAGTGAGTGAAAAGGTAAGAAAGGTCAAATCCACAATCCTTGAAACCAGCTTGGCAGCCATGGGGGAAGTGCTTAGAATCCTATTTATTATCAGATAATATAATTGAACATCATAAGAGAAGATACCCACCCTGGAATCACACGGGCTAGTGTCGCGTCGACCGATATCCAAGACTATAGCCATCTCCAGGCCGTTTTAGCTTGACCTATATAGCTCCATCTTCTGAGGGTGTCAAGTTATGAAACTGTACAAACGGTGAAAGCTAAAGGTTAAACTCCGGAGAGTGTTGAGTCCCTTCAAAGATAGCCATGGCTGTGTGGTTTGAGAAGTTAGTCCGACAAGGGATATTGATGGTTGGTGAACATAAGATTGTGTTTCTTTGTTTTCCTGGTTATTTGCATTGAGAAGTCGCCAACCATCAGGGCACAGATGTTAAACACATAGGGAATTTCAAATATTTCCACACCTCCCTACCCTTAGATACGATGTGCATGGGTTTTTACATTCCAGGGACGTATCTCCGGCACCTACAGTAGCTGTCATGACCTCCGAAGTCCTAACGCACAATACTAGTGGAGCTATTGGAGCAAATGCTCAATCTCATATAGTGGAGGTCTGAAAATTTCATCACCACCCTTATGATCTCCACTTAACAACCTTGCCACAGATGAGGAGGGGGTCAAACACACACCCATCTACATGGCTTGCGATAAAACCCTCCTCGCAAGGAGGAGAGATCAGTACAAGGATGATAAGTCTCTTAAGACAGTTATCATCATCAAGTGCATGACCACCCTTTTCCTGGTTCCCTCCTATAAATGTGTTACCAGATGAAGGAAGGGCTGGGAAAATATTAGGCACTAGGGCGTAGACCTTCTTGTCAACCTTTGAGCAACGTGGTCTAAAAGAAGCAGGTCGGTCAGAGGAGGCAGAAAAGCATGTCCAAAATGGCCCAAGTTGGCAACTGACCATCAGTAGGTAGTGCAAGGATCGCTTTCACATACCAGGATAAATAAAATTGTATGTTGTTAGTCCATGCACTATAGCTCCATAATGTTTGTTTATATTTCTAAAACGTGGTAATAGTTCCACTCTCTATATTGTTAATGCATGATTGTGACCGGAAACAGTTTCTTAGGTTCATTTCGGAGAATAATCTCTGCACTGAAGTATTATAAATACAATCTTGATAGGGGAAAAAAGAGTGACCTAGAGGGTCGGGAAACCTTCAAGGGTTGAGGTTCTCTATTGTAAAATAAGATTTGATGCCTGTGTTTTGAATAAAATTGCAGACGAAGAGTTGTTTCTTAAGACACAGATTCATGTGTCGTTTCTTCTTTCAATATGTAATTTCTTTACGTGTAATGTATATCCTGTTTTCATTCCAGTTTGTTGATTTCTTTCATGTCTGTAGCTGAGTGTATAATAGTTTGGAATTCATACATGCTATTCTCTTCCTGTTGCTTCAGACATTTATCAAATTTTTTTCTAAATTTGTGTGGAATTCATCTTGCAGGTGCTCCATGCAATGGGTTGTTCTCTCTCGTTCTCTAACCACCCGATAAATATCTCCTAATTGCAAGATCGACAGCTATCTTGCCTTTGTCTGCAACCCCATGCCATTCTTTTCCTCATGCAAATGTTCCCTACTCAGGTTTTCGACTCCATTGCCAATCGTCCCTTGCCCTAATAATCCCACCTGCATCTCACGTTACTCTACTTTGTCCCATTTTAGGAGTCCAGTCTCCTGACCATCCTTGAGTGAATATCTTATGTGAAGTAAAATCTGAAGACAAGCAAGAGATCCCTCTTTGACTACCAAGGCTGGAGGCGTAGTCTAAAGTGGTTCTGCTATTATCCAGGAGTGAGCCTTCCCTCAACCGTGGGGCTCAATCCCGGTGCTAACACTACTCGTCCAGATTATGGTCCTAATGCTCCATTTTGGGATACCTCTATAGCACAGGCCATTGCCTTGTTTGGCACCTATTTAACCTCTTCTGAAGAAGTTTCACCAAATGAAGAATAATGTAGAAAGTACTAGGTAGATATTCTCCATGCACAATAAATTGAGAATAAAATAGATAACATATTGGGTACACCACCACCTCATTCAGCAGTTTTTCCTGTGGGATATCGCTCACCTGCTAATTCTATGAGACCCATTGAATCTATTCTAGATCGCACTTTGAATCCACATAATCTAGGTCAAAATACCAACCCCACCACCTCCCATATTATGTCTGTTCCAAATCCTCCCAGGTCTTCTGCACCTGGGGCACAACATTCAATTCATGTTTCATCAATACCTTCTAGTGTCGGGGGGCAACCCCTGACATGACCTACGTTATCTGTAATTGGATTGTAGCTAGTCATGGGAAAACCTCTCATATAGAGAAATCTACAATTTATGTCCCTCCTACCCACATGAATGTGGTTAACCCCCCATCCAGTTCAGGTCAGCCCTTGGGGGCACAACCTATAACCAGTCAAACCTCTTGGGGGCAGGGATGATTTTAAGAACCCCCCCTAGAATTATATGTATAAAAATTGGGCGAATCTCTCCAATATATAGGAAAAGTTGAAGGCGATTTTATCAATAATATAATATGTATATATAAAAAATTTGGCGAATCTTTTATTTTATTATATAATGTTGTAAAATTTTGGCGAATCTTTCATTTTATTATATAATGTTGTAAAAACATGGCGAATATTTAACTTCATTATAAAAAATTGTAAAAACTGGTGAATCTTTCACTGATTTATATAATATTGTCAAAATAAAAGAATAACAACATTAGTCAAATAACATGAATCACATCATCAACAACAGAACATGTAGACTCACAAGTCACAACAGGAAGGTGTCAGTGAAACACAACTGCATTGACTAGATTCAGGGCAAGTGGGGACTCCACTTGTTATCTCGTCCCTTAATGGTCCAATGGACATGTGGGGACCTGAATCTTGACAAACTGATAAACTCATAGAATCATACATTATGCTCGATCTTGGCCTCCACTAGCCAATGATGGTCATGGAGGGTAATACAATTATGCATTGTAATTATGCCAATTGATTATTGTATTAGATGAATGTTGGTCTTGTGCCAATATGTATCCTACGATCAATGCATAGGAACCTAGTGCATAGACCATTTTTCTCTTTGCTTAGATATGTAGAGCTCGTTTATTTTTTTGAATAACGATAAGTATTTACAAAGAAAATATATATTCAACGTAAAATAATTGAAAAATTGAAGAAAATTAATTCATGCACATAAAAGTTAATAAAAGAATCTTTTCTCAAATCCTAAAACCAACCTTGATTCAAGCTACAAGAAAGGGTTAAATCAAGCATCAAATGAGAACTAGAATCATTCAAAGGAATTAACACAATATTTAACCAAAATACACACAAACTTCAAAAATCGACAAAATGCTTCAAACAAAAGCAATAAACAAACCATAAAAATTTGTCAAGATATTTGTGCTAAACACCAACATGGTTTCATGTACTTGAATGAGCCCATTCTTTCTTAGCGAAAGTGTTGTCAAATTAGTTATTTATCATTTAATGTTAGGAAACTATCTATGTGAAGAGATAGCTCCTTGGCCTAGCTTTCTCAAATTCCAACGCCATTTCCTATTAGATACAAGAAAGAGACAATGTAAGAGATAGATATCAAACCATCAATCTTAAAATAAGCTGCATGAAGGTAATGTAGCTCAAATCATCAATGTTACAACAAAAAAGTATAATGTAGATCTATTTTTACCTAAAACATAACCTCAAATTCATATATGGAGTTGGGGTTAGGTTTGAGTTCTGCTTTTAGCTTTTTATAGGAGCTACTTTTGGGATCCCACTTTGTATTGTTAGCTTTCAAATTTTTATAGGAGCTACTTTTGGGATCCCACTTTGTATTGTTAGCTTTTAGCTTTTAGATATAATTATAAAAGTCCCAACTCAACATAACAAGTAGTTTATCTCCCATTTGTATCTAGATCCATCATAATAGATGAATACCTTATAAATTGAAGCAGGTATGACCTTGATAGTCATTGAAATACACAATCTAAGAAAAATCACAAGATACTAGACTACCGATGAATTGGGGTTCGGATTCTGTTTGGCATTCTTTAGGACTCCATAATAATTGAACTGATAGACCAAAAATGAGGAACGGAGAGGATAGGGACTTTGAGAACAACATATGAGAGACAAATTCAGCCTGTCCATCCAGCAAATGGTCAGGGAGTCTCAATCCCATAAAAAATCAACCCCCCTACCACCACTTGAACACACATTAGTTTGGGACTGCTTCAGATCTGATCTATCACTATTATGAAGCTACTAATTAATTATTACAGACCTATATCAACATGTCAAAAAAACCAGTAGTGATAGTCTACTCCAAACAGGCCTAAAAAAATTGCATCCCTTTCTAATAAGATGAACAGACCTTAGGAAATTTATGGTTCAAACTTAGAGGTCTCACAATGATCACAAATTAATCCAAACATCCTTTAAATAGTCATAGATGAGTTTAACAATTTAACAAGTGTTAATGGTTCAGATCTAGAATCCCACAAGGTTCACAAGACATATATAGAATCCCAAAAAGTCACGGCCCTATCTACAACAGCCCACAAGGTCAAGCAAGGTCACAAATGTCGCGACCCAAGATAGAATCATCAATACAGTCACATATCAGCCTAGGAAGGTTTAGTAAGGTTTAGTAAGGTTTAGCAGCCCGATCAAGACTACGACCCAGCTCAAAAAAAAGCAAAGTAACAGCCTCAACAATATACAGGAATTAAACAATAGAGAATCAGTACCATCAATGAAGTACAAACAACCTCACAAGATCTTTGGTTGATAATGACAGTCTTCTGGAAGAATATTTGTCACTGGAGGATAATACAGTTATGCATTGTAATTATGCTAATTGATTATTGCATTAGATGAATGTTGGTCTTGTGCCAACAGGTATCCTACAATCAATTCATAGGAACCTAGTGCATAGACCATTTTTCTCTTCGCTTAGCTTTGTAGAGCTCATTTATTTTTTTGAATAATGATAAGTATTTACAAAGAAAATATGCAATTAACATAAAAGAATCGAGATTCAAAAAAGTGAAGAAAATTAATTCATGCAACTAAAATGCAATAAAAATATTTTTTCTCAAACCCTGAATCAATGGAAACCGATTAAAACCAATCTTGATTCAAGCTACAACAAATGGCTAAATCAAGCATCAAATGAGAACTATAAGCATTCAAGGGACTAACACAATATTTAACCAAAATACACACAAACTTCAAAAAGTGACAAAATGCTTCAAACAAAAGCAATAAACAAACCATAAAAATTTGTCAAGATATTCCTGTTAAACACCAACATGGTTTCATGTACTTGTAACTTGAATGAGCTCATTCTTTCTTAGCGAAAGTGTTGGCAAATTAATTATTTATCCTTTAATTTTAGGACACTATCTATGTGAAGAGATAGCCCCTAGGCCTAGCTTTCTCAAATTCCATCGTCACTTCCTGTCACATACAAGAAAGAGACAATGTAAGAGGTTAATATCAAAACATCAATATTAAAATAAGCTGC
>LPNX010603781.1:4894-21661 GCA_001517045.1 Pseudotsuga menziesii
ACGGGTCAAAACCCACATGCCATCTCCCAAGGACCAGCGAACCAAAACCTAGGATCCAGTACTAAGACTCAATGGTGACCCTGTCATCGACTGACAAAAACTGAAACAAAACCCACCCATTTACCAGCATAACGACTTTGTAGATAGATTTAAGAATTGGCTTCTAGGCATCCCTGACACAAGCCAAAATTTCCAGGAAAGATAATCTAACATATTTGAAACGACCAATAGGTGCATGGTGAGAGAGGGTCATCACCATATCTATGGTTACGTCACGCCCCAGAACACACATCGGCCTTCTAGGTTTAACTTTTTCAAAAACCAGCTTGGCTGAGTTCAAAGGAGCGGTTTTGGACACACGACGACCATGCACCCAAGTGTGCCATCCGCCGACACCGTAGAATAGTAGCGAGCCGCCACCAAAGATGGACCCCCATCATGGGCGTCCGACAAAGAAAACTCACCTGCCACAATAAGGTATGAGGAGGAAGTCGAAGTCAACTTTGAACAATGAACCCTCGCATTAGGGTTTTCCTGGAAGCCGAAATTCATCCCTGAAGGTTGCGCCATCCCCAAAGAACAACAGCACAAAGAGCCAACAGAGGATAAAACAAAACCCCACAAAAGAAACTGACAAAAACAAAAGACCGCTGACATACCAAAAACCTAGACAGGCATCAAACAAAACCCCATAGAAAAAACAATGATCAAGGTTCCCACTTTTTTAATTAGGTTGGTACTAGGTTTGCGTCGTGCACAGACTTAACTCCTAGAAACCCTTAAAAACAATAACAATGATAGAAAACAGTCCCCAAGACCCCACAGTTCTTGGGCCAAGAAAAAAATAGCATGCCAGTCGGACAAATCCCGTAAGACAAGGCAATGGGAGGACAAGTCAGGCTTCACAGCGAAAGAAAACCACTAGCTGGCGAAAGAAAACCACCAGCCGGCAAAAGAAAACCACCAGCCAGAAAAATAACAAAAAACAAGAAATAAAGCCACTAAACATAGACACACAGACAAACAACAAAACCATCCAAGAAACAGTTCGAAAGAAAAAAGGTGATGTAGCAGAACTTCCTCACAAATCCCATAAACCAAGGCAGGAGAAAATCCAAGAGAGTCTTCACAGCCACCTGCTGATAATGTGAGGTGTTGTTTAAATTTTGTTATAATGAAATTTTAATAATTTAAAAAAAGAGTTTTAAATTCATTTATAAATGAAGAAGTGGTCGCTTAAACGTTTTTTTAGATTTTTTATTTATATCTTTCTAATATGAAAAGTTGTATCAATCAATATGATTTGTAATTTTCTAGATTTCAATTAAAGGAAAGGGAGATATTAAAGTCAAATAAATTAATTTATATTTCAAACATCATATATTTTCCTTTTTCCTCAGGTTTTTGTTAAGGAAAATCTCAAGAAAACCTATTTTTTCCAATTAATTATATATATATAATAGAGTACATTTCAACCACCACTATTAAACTAACTTTGGGAACTAAAACATAATCCATTTAATTATTTACTATTCATTATTTGTTGCTTCACTTAACATATCACATAATAATAATAATAAAATCACACTCATCATACAACTAGCACAATCATATAGTTTGTGGCTCGATCATGTCGATAGGTATCAAATGGTTGAGAGATAACGATGGAAGGGAAGATAGTTTGGAATTTTAAACGGGTTCAAATCTAAGTTATCCATGTCCGGCTACATGTTATCACCAACATTCTTCATGTTATTCACTTATCAACTATCAGTTCTTTTTTTTATCTGACATTCTTCTAGTTATCTTCCATCAACTCTCTATTGTCTATTCATCGGCTACCAGTTATTTTTATGTTTTTTTTTAATAGAATTGTTTATTTCAAATTTTGAACAACTGCCATAGAATCAATCTCGACAATACATTTGTCTCATCCGCGTCCGTAGATGAAAAAGCATAGGTTGTAGTCTACTCCAAATCTAAAATAAAAACGTCTATCGACGTAATTAATTAAGCATTATATTAATAAAAAAATCTTTAGTTGAAAAAATCTCTTGTATTCTTTTAGAAACCCCCAAGTCTTTTCAAGTTTAATTTTACTTGGATTGAGGAAGACAATTATAAGCAATTGGTAAGCAACAAGTGGTCTCCTTATGATGGCTTTAGTAGAGAGTCGGCTGGAATCTAGTTCTTGAATAACTTAAAGATTATAAAAGTTGAATCTATTACTTGGGCTGCTAAAAAAAAGATATAACAAGTTGAACTAGTTAAGGTGGAGAAAGATTTCACGGTCTTTTATGATTTAAATCTAGAATGGTTTATCACCTTTGATAAGAAAATATTGGTAGTTGAGTTGCAAGCAAAGAGAAGATAGATTTTGGAAGTTGAGTTTTTTTTTTTAATGGAAGGATACTCAAAAGGGTAAACTTTTAGTTTTCCATTGTGTAGCTTGGAACAATAATGAAAGGCCAAAGGAAATGGTGGGATGGGGCTTAAAAAACCCTTATTAGTTTTCCAAAGCCTTAACTTTCAAAGGAGCATGGAGAAATTTGAGGGGAGAAGGTATTTGGGATACTATTGTCCACCAAAAATACATCTACCCCTTGACTATTGAAGATTGGGTTTAGAACCAAAGATAAATATTCCAGGAGTGTCTCAATTATGTGGAAAATTGTCATCTTAATATTTGATGTTATAAGGGACTGCTTACAATGGAGAGTTGGAAATGGAAGGATTATTAGACTTGGACAAGATCCTTAGGTGGGATGTGGTGGCACCCATAAGCTTCCCTACCCTTTGGTTGAAGACTTCAGGGATCAGGGTTTTATTCATATGGAGTAGAATGGAAACCCTATTAATTCTACAGTTTTCATGCAGTAATGGATAAAGGCAGAAGCTCTGGGAATTATGAATTAGGAGGATATTGAACACATGAATAGGTACAGAATGGATCAAAAAAATAGTCATATCAAGTTGGTGGACATAGAATATGTTCTGATTTGGCCCAGGAATGTAATAGGTGGTCAATAAACCCCTAGGATTCATTATAGAGTCATAGGGGAACAAGAGCACCCTGAAATTAGATGTTGGTTTACATTAATATGGAAGTATAATGTCTTTTTAAATAAAATATGTTTGCTTGGTTTGCACTCTCAAACAAGGTTCTTGTATGGGATACTATGCTTTCAAAATTTTGGCAAGGAACTGGAAGATGACCTCTCTACAAAGAAGTTGGTAAGAATCTTGATCACATATTTATTTCTTGTAATTGTATCAAAGGATGTGGGTTTATGCCTCACAGGTATGCAGGAAACAACTATATAGGAAGGACAAGTTCTCAAGAGTGCTCTAGAGACCTGGAGTAATAACCAAGCTTTCATTGATTTTTAGGCTCCACCTGTTATTTTTTTATGGGGGGGTTGGATTGCTAGGAACACAATCATTTTTTAGGACATGTATATACCTCCTCCTATTTCCGCTTCAAAATGACTTACTATTTTTAGTCACTTTCCTCAAGCAACAGTCAAGATTAAGGAAAGGAGGATAATACAGGAGTTGGTTAGTTGTTGGTTATATTTTGATGGGGCTTTACAGGGATTTCCTACTTAATGAGGGGCACATGGAATCATCCACTTCAATGAATCACATTGGTTAAATTTCTTAGAAGGTTTGGGAGATAGTTCAAACAATAAAGCAAAAAAGTCGAGAGTCAAACTCTCCATGGGACTGGCTGTTATGAGGTGTTCAAAAGCTCCAAGTATTTAGGGGTTCAAAAATTCTTATTGATTAGTTGAGTCAAAGGAGACCACAAAGAATATTTTACTTTAGCCTATTTATGAAGAAATATGTAGGATGATAGGACTCTTCCATGCCATAAATTTTGTACACATCTACAAGGAGAGCAACAAAGAAGCAAATCAGCTCTCAAAAGAGAGGGCTACCAGTTGGAGTAAGTATATGGAATACATGAAAAATGGTGAATCATACTTTGACTGAGTTAGATCCTGGACCTTTTCTGGGATAGTGCATTGATTATAAGAGATAACACAATACTTTATCTTGAAAAAGAATGATATGATATCACACATTATATATAGTGATTGTAGTATTAAAGGTAATTATACAAAGTATGTAAGAAAGGAAGAGCTACCTTTTTGTCTCATGTTAGCTTTTTACTAATCAAACTATCGTGGAAAGGCCTTAAATAGTCTATGTAACATGTGGTTTGCTTGCAATATAAAATAAACCGCGAGGAAAAAAACACCGAAAAATAATCGTTTTCATATATGAACTTTATATGTATGTGAAAATGGCATTTCATATTTCTTTATGTGATCTCATTTATTGTAATAATTTTTATATTTAACAAAAAAAAATCAATTCCACATTATATGCAAAAGTTTGTGTTTATATTTTCATTTCTAATCTTTGGTGGTTTTATCTTTCCCCTAATCGGAGCTCTAAGTAGGCTTCGAGAAAGACTTGGGTGCTTAGACTTAACCATAATGGAGAATGTATTAGGAAAACTTAGCTAAGCATGCATGACCAAGCTATATTTGGTAGCCTCAGCAACTAACTCATATGCAACTCACAAGGAGATGGTTACGAAAATGTACTAGCATGTTATCTAGGAGCATTAAGGATGTATTTCCTAGTGTCAACCATGTTAAGAAAATGGTGTCATTGGGTGTGCCAAAGGTATGTGAGAACCTATTGACACCAAGGAAATGATCTTCGGGTGTTATCAAGTACTGGTCTAAATGGTTGACAATATCATCCTACATTGAGTGATCGGTTATTCAAATATGCTTGGCTTAGGCGAGGTAGAACAAGGTGGCCTATGCTTCGGTCGTGATGATGTATCATTGCTTATGGTGAAACAAGCACATTCACATTCCACATGTATAAGGTGTGTGGCTTGGTGTTGCAGCGGCAACTTTTTCCCAAATTTTTTAAAATTTTGGACCCTCCTTTTAATTTCGTTTTTCCTAGGACTGTTTGGATTACTGAACTCTGTTTTTGTTTTTCCTCTGCTACAAGTTTGGATCTTTTGAGGATGGATTGAGGTTAAGTGTTTAGCATTTTCAGAAGTTGAATGACTATCTTTTGTCTGCTGATGCTTTTGGTTTGAACTTGAAGTTTTGGATAATTTCCTTTTAGCTGTCGGAAGTTTATTGAACAATGAATCGGGGTCGTAGTCCTCTATGCAGCCGCTGTTGCGGAAGCTAAATTATGAATGTCCCAATGGACAGTCATGTTTTTCGTCGATGTTTTATCTCCTTTGTTTATTTCTTCAAAATTTTGACTATCGGCGTTTTTCTGTTTTATCACTATGAGAGCTTGAGTCCTGTGCGTTGTCACCGTTTCGGATGGCAGATTGCAAGCACCCCGAAGAAAGCCCACTTATCTGTCGATTCTGCGGGTTTTTTGTTTTAAATGATTTGTTTTCGTTTCGCTATTCGGAACTGTTTTTGACTTTTGATCAGAGGACTAGCCCTTTGCTTTGTCGATACTTGATTTTTAGTTGTTCCGATCGCCAATGGTTTCGTGATTTGCGGGGTCCGTAGTCATTTTGGCATCCGCCATTGTGGCGATCTTTCGCTCTATCTTTCTGACTTTTGGTTGATTTATCTGCCGATGCATTTCTATCTAGTTCCTCGTTCTTCCGATCGCCGATGTTTTCTAGTCTGCGAAACCCTTAGTCCATGTGACTTCCGTTGTTACAGCTCCTCATTGAACTAGTCGCCCGATGCTGTAGTGGTTCCGAGGTCCGATGCTGCAGTTTTAGTGTTTATTTCACCAACGTTATTCTTGTCATAGAACCCGTAGTCTTTATGCTACCTGCCGTTGCAGCCGTTTAGTGGATTTATGCCCGATGCTTAGTGTTTTGTTCCCAACTGCTAATAAGGTTTTCCCACCTTTTGGTATTTTTACACTATTTTATGGAATGGCGGAGTTTTCTCATGGTATTGGTCGAGTCAGGGTTTTTCTGAGAGGAGGAGGATTTGTTACATTTGTCCAGGTTCATGTTTTCGTCGGAAGGTTTCAAATTAGCTTAGATGCAGCCTGAATTAGGTGAAGAGCATTTTCTATCAGGATTGTGTTTTTAGTTGGACAGCGGGTTTAGAGGTTTCAGACCCAACTTGCAAGATTTTTTCTTTGCATCATCATGTTTTTTTTTCATGCATTAATATTGTTTAATAGTTCATTTTACAAGATGAATGTTTTAATACAGTTTGTCTTACTTTGTCAAACGTTAAGTGATCTGAGAACTGGTTATTCATGACAAGGTGATTGCTGCTGTAGAGAAAATAGGTCTAGAAGACGAAGCAGAAGAAAGGAGACAGCAAGAAAGACAAAAAATAAGTAAGGGTCTAAGATCTCAAACAGATCGATAGCAGCAGAGGCCCAGGCTTGGGAAAAGTTAATCAGTTACCAAGCTGGTCCCTTTTTTTTATAAAGTGCTCTTAAAATCTTAAGCTGAAATGTAACGTGTTGCATAAATCATGAGCACTCACAAAAGAACAAAATTGTGGGATTGAATGGTTGGGGGAAGCCCAAAGGTCACCGAGGGGCAGCCCAAGAGTTTTACTTGTAGTATAAATATAGGAGAGTTAGATAGAACAGAGGAATTTTTCCCCGATAGATTTGTGAGAGTATAATGTAAGAAGAACTATTTCCTTTTGCATAAAGAAATTACAAGTTTCCTATTGGAGAAAGCTTTGTGGAAGGTTTCAAATGCTGTGTTGTGGATTTGTTGAATGTGAACTATTTCGTTTTCAACTGTTATCCATTAACTGTGAGATCATTCTAACTCTTTGAACCTATGTTCTTGTTATGAATGCGCTCTATTTTATTCTATGAAATTTCCACTATGAGTAATGAATGTTGTTCATAAAAAATTAGCTATCTGGTTGTTCATATATCTATAAATGTTCATGTGTTTTGAAATAAGTAACAACTGTCTGTGATTTTTCTTAATGCATGCATAAAATACATTACTCATTGATGAATAATAATCTTGCTCCCTAGGGATAGGTTAGATAGTTAGTTTTAGTTTTTTCTTGCTGTGTGTGGTTTAGATGCGAGAGAGTTAAGACGAGAGGTAAGAACCTGCGCATCACATTGTGACCGCTCCTTGTATTCTCTATCAATCTGGATTTTAGATAGGCACTTGCATCTCATACTTAAATAAATAAAAAACTAAAAACATACATAGTGGACTGGGCCATAACTGGTAAAACCCTTTATTTTTGTCACTTGACATACGGTAGCCAGACCATAAACCAAACGGATTACCCATACTAAACAGTAATGGGCTAATTGGGAATGTTTACTGGGGAGAATCCCTAACTGTTGTTACCTGCAATTTTCCAGGCCCCAACAGTTTTTGGCGCTAGAAGGAGGGTAGCCAGTGCATGGCTGGAAGAGGAAACTTATTTTCTCTAGATTATTCCACCGGTGATAGTTCTGAAAGCAGTTTGTTTCCCAATACAATTCCTGAAGAGAAGGGTAAGGAGCATCTATATTATGTCGATAACGAAGTAGTTAATGATCTGAGAAGACATACTAGGGAATATGTGAAGAATATTGGAGGATTACCAATTATTCCTGTCTTGCCCAGAAGAGAATATAAGAAGAAAGACCGTCCTATATTGGAAGATGCAGTGTTGGTTGGAGATCTTGAAGAATTGGTAGAAACATCCTTACAGGAAGTTGTTCAGCCTTTGAAACAAGTGGGCCCAGATACACCTTACTGTTCACTTGTTCATACCCCTGTTCACTCACCACCTCATTCTCCACCCAGACTCATGGCAAACGTGAATGCAAATCAGCCACCCAACCCACCGAATCCACCACCTGCTTGGAGGGCTAGGTCACCTTTAAACCTAGCACCCCATTTACATGACTTACCTCAGGCTTTTGAGAAAATGTTGCCCAAGTTTGACCAAAGTGAAAAGATTTTAGTAGATGATCATTTGCAAAGCTTTTACTTGGCTATAGAAGGAATAAGGGATGGAGAACATGAATATGTAGTCTGCAGATTGTTTTCGCATACCCTGAAAGGAGCAGTAGCCTCATGGTATTTTGCTCTGCCTGCAAACTCAATCACAAACTGGGATACTTTTGAAAGAATATTTATAAGCAAGTATGCAGTCCAAAAAAATCATATAGCATTAATGAAAGGGTTGTGCGCTTTAAAGAAAGAAAGAAAAGAAAAAGTGCATAGTTTCACCCAAAGGTTTTCTACTTATCTTAAGAATTTTTCTGTAACTGATAAACCGTCTGATAAGGTTTTGATCGAATACTATACTTTAGCTTTAGGGCCTGACTTGGCCATGTTTGTCAAGATGCAAGTCAAACCTACGTTGTCAGAAACTTATGAAGAAGCCGAGAGAGTAGAAGCTAAAAGAGAGAGCATAGAAGATTATCTTGAGCAGTCGGGTGAAAAAAATTTTGGTAAGAAAGCCTTATTATTGTCTAAGCCTAAGGAGGAGCAGTCACATGACTTTGAAGGAATGTTGAAAATGATGCAGAAACTATCTAACAAAATAATAGATCTAGAAAAGGAAAAAGAAGCTCAGAAGTCTTATAAGCCTTACTATAAAAGGAGAGAGGACAACAATCAATCTAAGCCTCCCCCACATAGTCCTACATCAATGAATTTAACGGAGGTAGGTATGGATAATTTTTGCACCTTTCATCAGCAGCCTCATTCTAATGAATCAGCTATTGGAATCTAAACTAACAGAAGCTGATGATGAGGAGGAAAAGGGAAATAAATCCACATAAAAACAAGAGGATGATGCTCTGGTTTTATGGGACTGTGTCTCGCTTCTTGATACAGAAGACGAGAATACTCTGAAGCATGAGGAGATATCAGGAACAAATGTGACAACAAGGAGCCGAGGTTTGTTAAATAAAGACAATTCAATAATTCCAAAGATTAAGAAATTTCAAGACAATATGAAGAAAATACAGAAGAACAACACAGATGATAAAATACCTGAACTTACTATTAGCAGTCAAGATCCAAAACAAGTCAACATGCCTGTTAGGCCTAGTGAATACAAAGCTGATAATGTCAAGGAAAATCTGAAAACACCTGATATAGGGTATGAATTGTTAAAAACACTTGAAGTACCAGAGGAGGAACTTCCCACTAACAACCAACCTATAGAAGAGATTGTTGAATCAAGTGTGCGAGGTAAGACTAGGTTTAAAACCCCACCTTTCCTACTGAACCTTGAGATTTTAAACCATAATTTGCACAATTGTTTAGTAGACTTAGGGTCATCAGTCAATGTAATGCCACTTTCAATCTGCAAAAAGATCAATGGACAACCTAAACCCACTACCTGGCAAGTTACTCAGTTAGACAGGACCAATGTGAAAGTAGTCGGGGAAATGGAAGATGTTCTGATTTGCTTATCTGCAATTGAAAAGATATGTCAGTACATTGATATTGTAGTAGCAGACATACCTGATGGCTATGGACTTATTTTGAATCGAGATTGGTCAGCAAATCTAAATGGAAGATTTTGCATCAGATTGGTCGCATCTGTGGTTGCCTTATAAGTGAAGTCCCAGTCAAATTAAAATATTAAGAGAGCCCCACATGAAGCACAATGTTACTCAATTGGAAGAAAAAAATGAACCAGTGAATTATGTATTGGGAAATTACTTTATTGAGCTTGAATCGGGAAATTACCACGCTGAGAATCTAGCGGTACATCAGACACACGGCCCGATCTCCTTCGATTTTCACGGGCTGATGAATTTGACTGTAAAATAGTAGACTTAGTTTCAGATGTAGTTGTTGATTCAAGTACAATAGAAGTAGATAGTTTTTTGACACTTTTTTTATGGATCTAAGACTTTGGAAGGATCAGGAGCTGGTTGTGTCCTGATTGATCCAAAGAAAAATAAACATTTTCTTTCATGTAGATTAGAGTTTGAATGTACCAATAACACAGTCGAATATGAAGCATCAGTTCAGGGACTAAGAAAAGCAATCGAATTAAAAGTAGAAAATCTGAAAGTATATGGGGATTCTAAAATAATTGTAAAGCAAATTCGAAAACAGATACATTGCATCTCACCACATTTAAAAGATTATCAGAATGAAGTGTGGGATTTGCTGACAAATTTTTATGCATTTAATATTGTATCCATTCCTAGACTTAAGAATGCAGCAGTTGACTTGTTAGCTACCTCAGCTGCAAGGCTTGTACCTTCAAATAACAAGTGTTCTATTGAATTACTTTTCAGGCCTTTGGTTCCATACATGATTACTAATCTATGAGTTTTTTATGATGATCAATAAATCCTCGAATGTTTGACGAATGACGAGACTTTCAAAGGGGCAATTATCGATGATGAAGAACACCAAGCTGAATTAAAACTAAACAACTTTATTCCTAAAGGGGTTAGGACCTTATAGCGAATGTTTGATTTAGACAACAAGTTTAGAAGACCAGCAAATGTCAAGACCCATAGCTCATCTTTGCAATTCGAGCTGATAAATTTGGGAACCGAAGTTAAACCCAAATATGTAAATTTGGGAAAGTGTTGTTCCCCGGGTGAAAGAAATAAGTTCATTAGTTATTCAAACAGTACAAAGATGTATTTTCCTGGACATATGAAGAGCTTAAAACATATGACACCAAGATTATACAACATGTCATTCCTATTAGATCTGGAGTCAAGCCTTATCAGCAACCTTTGAGGAAGATGCATCCAAAACTGGAGCCTTTAATTCAGAGTGAAGTAAAAAAATTATTGGATGCCAAAATTATATTCAAAGTCAGACACTCGGAATGGGTTTCAAATTTGGTACTAGTAAGGAAGAAATCTGGAGAAATCAGGCTATGTGTGGATTTTAGAAACTTAAATCATGCTTCTGATAAAGACAACTATCCAGTCCCACCCATGGAGCAGATATTGCAGATGGTTTCGGGTTCTGAGTTATTTTCATTATTAGATGGATTCTCTGGCTATAATCAAGTATTAGTAGCTGAAGAAGACAGACTAAAAACCACATTCAGAACAAAATGGGGAACTTTTGCTTACAAAAGGATTCCCTTTGGACTCATCAACGCTGGAGCTAATTTCCAGAGGGCTATGGATATAGATTTCCGCGGTCTAATTGGCCGTAGTGTGGTAGTATATCTCGACAATGTCATGATATTTTCAAAGAAGAGAGAAGAACATGCATTCCATCTAAAACAAATTTTCGAGCGTTGTCGAAAATATGGCATCTCACTGAATCCAAGGAAATGTGTGTTTGCGGTTATAGAAGGAAAGCTATTGGGTCATGTGGTTTCTAAAAAGGGGATCTCCATAGACCCAGAAAGGATCAAAGCTCCTGAACATATCCCTTTACCCCATAACAAAAAAGGTATGCAATCATTCATGGGGACAATAAATTTCGTGCGAAGGTTTGTGCCAGATTTCGCTCAAATTGTTAAACCTTTGCAACAAATCGTAAAACAAAGTGTACAATTCAAGTGGACTGATGTAGAGAAGAATGCATTCAGTAAAATAAAGACACCTATTGCTCATGCACCCTCTCTCAAAAGTCCAAATTTTGAGAAAGATTTTATTTTGTACACTTTCGCATCTGACGATTCATTAGCAGCGGTGCTTACTCAAAAGGAAGATGGGGGAGATGAGTACCCCATGTCATTTATGAGCACTGGTCTGCAAGGGGCCGAATTGAATTACCCAGCTGTGGATAAACAAGCTTATGCAATCTTCAAAGCGGTAAAACAATGTAGGCCGTACATACTTAAGAACCGGACGAAGGTAATAGTTCCACAGTCAGTTGTAAGGTCTCTTTTCATACAAAAAGAATTAGGAGAAAGAAGAGGAAACTGGGTAACAGCTTTACAAGAATATGACCTCGAATTCAAACCAGCATCCATAGTTAAAGGGAAAGGACTGTGCAAACTAATGGCTGAAGGTAACAACAATGAAGAAAACAATTGGGAAAATGAAACTGAGTTACGTATGATGGATGTATGTCCTCTTTCCACAGCTCCAAATTCTTGGTACCGAGACCTTGTTCATTACCTTCAAGAAGGATTGTTGCTAGAACATTGGAATTCCAAATAGCGAAGAGCGTTGCGCCTTAAATCAGCTGCATATCAGATCATTGATGGAATTTTATTCAGGAAGAATTATGATGGAGTCCTTCTCAGATGTTTAGAGAAAGAAGATGCAAAGAAGGTCATAACAGAGTTACATGATGGGCCTGTTGGAGGTCATTTTTCTGGAGATACGACAGCCCACAAGATTCTCAGAGCCAAATATTATTGGCCCACGCTGTTCAAAGACGCACACGCCCATGTCAGAAAGTGTGATATCTACCAAAGGTGTGGGGGAAGACAAGCCGAAGTAGCAGGACCATTGAATTCGGTGATGATAACATAACCATTTGAGCAATGGGGAATTGATATCATTGGAGAGATAAAACCAAATTCTTCCTTGCAACACAAATACATTTTGACGGCAACCAACTACTTCACTAGATGGGTCGAGGCAATTCTGTTACGTAAAGTGAACGAAGATGCGGTCATGGATTTCTTGCAATATCATATTATGACCAGGTTTGGGGTTCCAATTTCCCTAGTTTTCGATAATGCTACTTATTTTTCTTCTATTAGATTAACTGCATTTGCTCATAAAAGAGGAATCTACAAACAAGAATCTACAAACAAGAATCTGATTAGGATCTTAAAAAAGACTGTGATAGAAAACTAGAGAAGTTGGCATTTAGCATTATCGAACGCTCTTTGGGCTGATAGGGTCACACCCAAGAATTCCTTAGGTGTGTCACCATATACCCATGTTTATGGAAAAGAGGCTATACTTCCTCCTAACATTATACTACCATCTTCCATAATAGCTCAAGAGTCTAGAGGCATAGATAACAAAATCCTGCAAATTAGAATATATAATCTTTTAAAGGCGGAAGATTCTAGATCCAGGGCCAAAGAACGTTTTAAGCATCAACAGGAAGTAGTGAAGCGGTGGTTTGATAAACATAAAGCTGGAAAAAAGGAGTTTGAAGTGGGAGACCTGGTTCTTAAGTGGGATCACCCGCATGATGAAAAGGGGAAACACAGGAAGTTTCAACAGTTATGGGTAGGCCCTTTTCAGATTGCAGCAAAACTTGACCCCTCAACCTACAAATTGCAAGATTTACAGGGGTGGGAAGAGAACTTACCAGTTAATGGTTTAGTTCTCAAACCTTATTTTTCTTGATTTTTTGTTTTTGTTTTGTACATAAATAATTTGTTTTGGTTGTTTATTTTGGATTTACTTTATTTTTGTTTGTTCTAGTTTAGATTTTGATGGATTTCAATAAAAGAAGCAAACTTTTGGTTGCATGGAGAGCATCAGAATTCTGGATTAACTAAAATCCTTGATTATAAGACTATGTACTATTGTTTTATCTGAAATAATTTCTTCTAGTTAGCAGTTTTCCTAAATGGCTATGAACACATTGAAGTCCTACTTAATCGTTGTAAAATAACTCAGGATCAAAAGGTCTGGAATACTATTTCGAGGCTCCATCCATCTCACATTTAAAAATGTCCTAGGGAGTGACAGCAAAAGACCCATGGAAAGGAAGCAAGGTAAACAGTATATTATATATAAATGATCCCATGCCAAGAATTGAAAGCCAAAAAACAAATAAGAGTCAAGAATCTCCTGAGAAAGCAATATGTATCAAAGCAAAGTACTAAATCATATGAGTACAAAATTGCCAAAGTTCTTCTCCATCTGTGAGCTGAAAATTAAATACATATCTCACACAAAAGGACACTATGGATAGAGGAGCTTGAATAAAAATTCAGAAAGAAAGGCATGTAGGAGGACTCAAAATGGACAAAAGTCCAAAAGCACAAAAAGTGCAAAATGGCATGGGAATGAGGAACAAATGAATATTTCTGTTTACCATATGTTACAATCCTGTGGTGTCCGAGTTGGAAACTACCCGAAGACAGAGGTAAAAACTGAAATTCATATTCCTGGCCTCAAAAGAGTTATTTGGACGTTTAAATCTTGGTTCCCATTATTCCTAAATTGGACTATCATCAATGATTAAAGTACATATGTGACATTTGGGAAATCCAAACATCTAGAAGAATTCAGCATGCTAGTATTTATTATCAAAACAATCTGCTGCTCAAAGAAGAAGTTTTCCAGAGATCTGGGTTCACTAGGTAGTCGCCAATTGTTGCAGTTGCAACTTTTTTCCAATTTTTTTTTAAATTTTGGACCCTCATTTTAATTTCATTTTGCCTGGGACTGTCTGGATTACTGAACTTTGTTTTTGTTTTTCCTCTGCTACAAGTTTGGATCTTTTGAGGATGGATTGAGGTTAAGTGTTTAGCATTTTCGGAAGTTGAATGACTATCTTTTGTCTGCCGATGCTTTTTGTTTGAACTTGAAGTTTTGGATAATTTTCTTTTCGTTGTCGAAAGTTTATTGAACAATCAATCGGGGCCGTAGTCCTCTACACAGCCGCCATTGCAGAAGCTAAATTATGAATGTCCCGATGGACAGTCATGTTTTTCGCCGATGTTTAATCTCCTTTGTTTATTTCTTCAAAACTTTGACTATCGGCGTTTTTCTATTTTATCACTATCGGAGCTGTCGGGAATAACTCCCGAATTCATTTATTCCATTGCAAAATCATTTATTTATACATTAGATATGCTGGTTGAGTTTCACCTTCCGACCAGCCTTTTTAGATTCCTACATAACTATTCATTTTCCTTTATTTATTTACAAAATATAATCCCGACGGATTATATTCCAACAATCCCCCCATTAATCTGAAGGGGTGTTAGTAAGTCCGAGCAAGTTTCTGAATCTTTCAAATTTTTCTCGTCCAAGCGCTTTGGTGAAGATGTCTGCAACTTGATCATTTGTGGAACAATGTCGAAGATGGACTGTCTTGGCCTCTACATGATGTCGAATCAAATGATACTTTGTGTTGAAGTGTTTGGTTCGATCATGGAATCTGGGATTCTTAGCCAGCTTGATTGCAGAAGTATTGTCGATCAATAATGGAGTGGAGTTCTCTTGTTTTTCTTTCAAATCTTCAAGTATCTTCCTGAGCCATACTATTTCTTTCGTTGCTTCAGCTGCAGCCACATATTTTGCTTCTGTTGTTGAATCTATTGGAACTGACTGTTTGCATGATCTCCATGAGATAGCTACTGATCCAAGACTCATAGTGTATCCAGAAGTTGATACTCTTGTCTCCTTATCGCCATCAAAATCTGAGTCTGAGTACCCAATAAGTTTGAAGTCATCCACCTTAGAGTACTTGAGTCCAACATCTTGAGTCCCCTTCAAGTATCTTAGAACTCTTTTTGCAGCTGACCAGTGTCCTTCACAAGGTTTATGCATGAACCTTGAAAGTATGCCAACAACATAAGAAATATCTGGTCTAGTTGTTGTAAGGTAGATAAGTCTTCCTACAAGTTGTCGATACTTGGTTGCATCCTCAAATTCTTTTCCTTCGCTTGATGTGAGCTTCATTTTCTGTTCCATTCGAGTAGAGATAGGGTTGTATTCTGTCATGCAAAATTTGTCTCGTAGTTCTCCAACATATTTTTTCTGAGATAGGAATATGTACTTAGGATGTTGAGTGACTTCAATTCCTAAGTAATAGTGGAGATGTCCCATATCTGTCATTTCAAATATCTTTTTCAAATCTTTCTTTATGGATGCTATATAGCTCTCATTTTTCCCTGTCCTCAAAAGATCATCTACGTACACCACAAGATACACAACAGATCTTCCAACTTTCTTTATAAACAGCGTTGCATCATCAAGATCAAAATGTTCGAAATTTAACTTCAAAAGATGCTCGGTTAATTTTTCATACCATGTGCGAGGCACTTGTTTTAGGCCATACAAGGATTTGACAAGCTTGCATACCTTTTGTTCTTTTCCTTTCACAACAAAGCCTTCTGGATGAGACATGAAGACATTCTCTTTCAAGTCTCCATTCAAGAAAGCAGTCTTCACATTCATCTGATGAACTTTCCACCCATTCTTAGCAGCTAAAGAGAGTAAGGTACGGATGGTAGCCCATTTTGTTGTAGGAGAAAACGTTTCTTCATAGTCAATTCCTTCCTTCTATGCATAGCCTTTTGCTACAAGCCTCGCTTTGTGCTTGTCAAGTGAGCCATCTGATCTGTATTTGTTCTTGTACACCCACTTCTAGCCAATTGGTTTGGTTCCAACTGGAGGGTCAACCAGCTTCCAAGTTCCATTCTTCATGAGTGCATCATACTCATTCTGCATAGCTTCTTTCCACTCAACTCAAGTAGAAGCTTCTTCAAAGGAAGTTGGTTCAAAGTTAGCAGATAAATTAAATTCACAATCAAATGATACATCCATGTCATCACCTAAATTATCTGCTTCTTCTCCATCTTCATGTCTTTTTGAACTTCTCGTTCCCGTCTTTCCAACTTCATCCGAATGGACACTTTCAAGTGTCTTTGTGGCCCATTTAGGAATCTTCCGTGATGGTCCTGGTTGATCAGCGGGTGGTGCTTCATTTCCTTCAAGGTTGAGTCTTCCAAGTCTCTCAATCACATCATCCAGTTGAATCTCTTGTTTAGGTGAAGTAGCAGGATCTTCTTCATGCGAGGGAGTTGGTGCTTCATATGGAAATTCCAAAGGTTGATCCATAATAGGAATCCCCCCTTCAAGGTTTGGAATTTCATATTCATTTTC
>LPNX010603781.1:22387-50737 GCA_001517045.1 Pseudotsuga menziesii
AGAGGCTTCTCTACAACTCTAGAAGATAAAGAACATTCTTCAACAAGAAATCAGGGAATCCGGGCATCTTTAGCCGAATGGTGCCCATTCCCTTTGGTTTAAGACTTGACTTATCTGCAAAGTAAACTATGCCATTTATTGTTTCATTAAGTTCTTCAAAACAGTCTTTTCTAAAATTCATGTGTGATGTTGCACCAGTATCAAGTAGCCAACCATCTTTGTAAGATGAAAGTGAAGTTATTTCATTAATACCAAGATTACAATGTGCAACAATACAATGAGCAGAATCTGAAGATTTACTAGCATCTTGGTTCTTATTGTCATCTTTCTTCTGGTTATGTTTGTCTTTGATGGAGTCCCACAAAGCCCAACACTGATCTGCTGTGTGTCCAATATTTCCACAACGCTTGCACTTCAAATCTGATCTTTGCAGTAGTATATCACAGGCTTCAATCTTCAACAAGTTCTCAATTTGAGTACTGAGATCTCACCTTGGCTGGTTGCAGCATCCAATTCTCAATCTGATGTTGAAGTCGCAGCTCACCAATGGGAGGCAACTCACATTCATAAGTCATAGCTCACAAAACAAATTATTGTTACGACTTCAAATATTAATTATTGTGAAACGCACAGACTCCTCACATCTTTCACATAATATTTGATAGATCGCAGTTAAAAAACAAGCCATAAAAAGCAATTAGAGGGAGTCTCTATACAAAGAAGATACAGCTACTGAGTGGAAGCACAATGGGTAGAAATCGCATCTATAAATTAGGGTTAGGTATCACAACATCTGAGTAATACTTCAACCGTTTTGGCAGTGTGCAATCAAAACTTGCATAGAATGAGGGAGTAATTAATAACGCAGCAGCTATCAAAATGCAGGATCCAAATGATCTCTCATACCTCAAATTAAAACTGTTGCAGAATAATGCATGTATTGAAGGCATGCAGGAGAGACTAGTGGTGGCAGACTGACAACTTGCAGGCAGCCTGAAATGAATTTGGTAGAGGGAAGAACGAAGGTCTAGCAGATAGAATGCCAGGATTGAAACACAGGCAAGAGTTATGGAGCTCTAATACCATTGTCAGGAATAATTCCCAAATTCATTTATTCCATTGCAAAATCATTTATTTATACATTACATATGCTGGTTGAGTTTCACCTTCCGACCAGCCTTTTCAACTTCCTACATAACTATTCATTTTCCTTTATTTATTTACAAAATATAATCCCAACGGATTATATTCCAACAGGAGCTTTAGTCCTATGCATTGCCGCCATTTCGGATGGAAGATTGCAAGCACCCGAAGAAAGCCCACATATTCGCCGATTCTGCAGGTTTTTTGTTTTAAATGATTTGTTTTCGTTTCGCTATTCGAAACTATTTTTTACTTTTGATCGGAGTACTAGCCCTTTGCTTTGCTGATGGTTGATTTTTAGTTGTTTCGAACGTCGATGGTGTCGTGATTTGCGGGGTCCGTAGTCAGTTTGGCATCCGCCATTGCGGTGATCTTTCGCTCTATCTTTCCGATTTTTAGTTGATTTATCTGCCAATGCATTTCTAGATAGTTCCTTGTTCTTCCAATCGCCGATGTTTTCTGGTCTGTGGAACCCTTAGTCCATGTGACTTTCGCTGTTACGGATCCTCATTGAACTAGTCGTCCGATGCTGCAGTTTTAGTGTTTATTTCACCAACGTTATTCTTGTCACGGAACCCGTAGTCTTTATGCTACCCATCGTTGCAGCCGTTTAGTGGATTTGTGCCCGATGCTTAGTGTTTTGTTCCCATCTACTGATAAGGTTTTCCCACCTTTTGGTATTTTTACACTATTTTATGGAATGGTGGAGTTTTCTCATGGTATTTGTCGAGTCAGGGTTTTTCTGAGAGGAGGAGGAGCTGTTACATTTGTCCTGGTTCATGTTTTCAACGGAGGGTTTCAAATTAGCTTAGATGCGACCTGAAATAGGTGAAGAGTATTTTCTATCAGGATTGTGTTTTTAGTTGGACAGCAGGTTTAGAGGTTTCAGACCCAACTTGCAGTATTTTTTCTTTACATCATCATGTTTTCTTTCCATGCATTAACATTGTTTAATAGTTCATTTTACAAGATGAATGTTTTAATACAGTTTGTGTTACTTTTTCAAACGTTAAGTGATATGAGAACTGGTTATTCATGACAGGGTGATTGCTGTTGTAGAGAAAATATGTCTAGAAGATGAAGTAGAAGAAAGGAGGCAGTAAGAAAGAGAAAAAAGAAGTAAGGGTCTGAGATCTCAAACATATCGATAGCAGCAGAGGCCCGGGATTAGGAAAAGTTAATCAGTTACCAAGCTGGTCCCTTTTTTTTATAAAGTGCTTTTAAAATCTTAAGCTAAAATGTAACGTATTGCATAAATCATGAGCACTCACAAAAGGACAAAATTGTGGGATTGAATGGTTGGGGGAAGCCCAAAGGTCACCGAGGGGCAGCCCAAGAGTTTTGCTTGTAGTATAAATATAGGAGAGTTAGATAGAACGGAGGACTTTTTCCCAGATAGATTTGTGAGAGTATGATGTAAGAAGAACTATTTCCTTTTGCATAAAGAAATTACAAGTTTCCTGTTAGAGAAATCTTTGTGGAAGGTTTCAAATGTTGTGCTATGGATTTGTTGAATGTGAACTATTTCATTTTCACCTGTTATCCATTAACTGTGAGATTGTTCTAACTCTTTCAACCTATGTTCTTGTTATGAATGCACTCTAGTTTATTCTATGAAATTTCCACTATGAGTGATGAATGATGTTCATAAAAAATTAGCTATCTAGTTGTTCATATATCTATAAATGTTCATGTGTTTTGAAATAAGTAACAGCTATCTGTGATTTTTCTTAATGCATGCACAAAATACATTATTCATTGATGAATAATAATCTTGCTCCCTAGGGATAGGTTAGATAGTTAGTTTTAGTTTTTTTTACTATGTGTGGTTTAGATGCGAGAGAGTTAAGACAAGAGATAAGAACCTGCGCATCACATTGTGACCGCTCCTCGTATTCTCTATCAATCTGCATTCTATATAGGCACTTGCATCTCATACTTAAATAAAAAAAACTAAAAACATACATGGTGGACCGGGCCATAACAAGTAAAACCCTTTATTTTTGTCACTTGACCTACGGTAGTTGGACCGTAAACCGGACGGATTCCCCATACCAAATAGTAACGGGCTAGTTGGGAACATTTACTGGGGAGAATCCCTAACTATTATTACCTGCGATTTTCCAGGCCTCAACACTTGGGTTTCATCTAAACATACTATTGAGGCATAGATGATGTGATACAAGTGATTGTTAGTCATGCCCAACTAGTAAGGTCATGCCAATGCTGGGTGGTGACTAAGCTTCTTTGGTGGTAGGGGACACTTAAGTGGAACAATAAGCCTAGCCCTATTATAGATGGTATTACAACCACATATGGATGTGGGAATGGCAAAAAGTCTCTTCACCACCAATACCTCTTTCATTGGATTTGTTAATGGAGTCTTGTTACCAAGGATGACAACAACTTTAAGGGGGGGAAATGTCAGGACCCTGGACTTTGAGGAATATTTAGGTGCTTGAATCTTGTCCAAGATATATGATGCACCAAACAGAATTGGATAAGTGTGCGTGGCTAGCTTATATTGGTATCCTTGGTGAATGACTAGTGTGCACCTAACCATGTGATGGTTAGGACAATGTACTAGCATGTTAGCTAGGAAGACCAAGAATGTCTTGCTTGATGGAGCCAAATGATCGACAAAAAGACTAGGTTGTAGGCTTAAAAGGAGTATGAGATGATTTCAAAATGTGGTGGATGATGTGTCAACCATGCTAAGACAATGGCGTTGATGGGTGTGTCAAAGGTACATGAGAAACTGCCACCACTAGGGGTATGACCTTATAGAACTGTCAAGTATTTGTCTAGATGGGTGACATCGTCCTACATGGGACAATTGATTGTTCAAGTATGCTTGGCTCAGGGGAAACATAACATGGTTGCCTATGGTTGGGTAGTGATGATGTATCATCACCTATGGTGAAACAAGCACACTCACATTTTGCAAGTATAAGGTGCATAGCTTGGTTTTGATCGAAACATATGCATGATGTGTATTCCAGATGATACAAGCAATTATTAGTCATGCCCAACTAACAAGGTCACACCAATACTAAGTAACAACTAGACTTCTAAAATGGTATAAAAAACTCAAAAAAAATGAACTTAACCTAGTTACAATACGTCTCTAAATATCCAACAAACCAAAATTAAATTCATAAATATTCAATACTAAATATAATTCAAGAATATTGAAAATAATATTATATTAAAAAGTCTTCATCGCTTTGAAAACGACATTTCATTTATATAATAAAGAGGACTCAAAACAAAACCATACCACCATGCTCATGCACCCTTGCTCCTATACTTGATTGACCATACAACCTTTGAAATAAAAACTATGTTGTTAAACTTCAACTTTACAAGGGTTCGTGTGGTTAAATTTCAAACTTTGACCACAACGGTCGTGGAAAACGCTACCTAAACATTATTGAAATTTTCTATTTGGATTATTCTTGATCCCCGCCTACCAACCATATGTATCACATCATATTTCAGTGATCCCCACTTGTCAACAATATACAATATTCGAAGCAAAATCTTTGCATGTAATCTTATATTGACCTTCAATGCATTTTACTTTTTGGTTGTGGTATTTGCACCATCTTTATGTCGATATCACAATTTTTTTTGCACATAAAAAAAATCATAAACCAATCATATGCGTAAAAAAATGATTGTAATTTCCCCATGTTACTACTTTCAAATCATTTTTTTTTCAGAGGAAATCTCCACGGAAAACCCAGCGATACTTCCCCACATTAGTGGATGGTAGAGGTGGTAAACCATCGGCCATCCTCACAGATGACCTAACCCCGAAGGACTCAAGGCTCGAACCCGTGACCTCTCCCCGTACCGAGAGAGTGTGCGCACGTCTTACCAATTGAGCTAACCCTTGGGGCTAACTTTCAAATCATATTTATAACAATAGAAAACCAAATGTCATTTTTATATAATTTATCTTTTATCACATAATATGTATTAATAACCAAAATATTGTTGGTTGTAACTTATGCCCGTAGGTGATCATCACAACATTTACATTTTTATCATAACAAAACAAAACATAGGAATAACTTTCTCATATATGAACAAAATATTACCTACAAAGGTTACGAAAGGGTGGGTGATGCCATACCCTGAAATTTCCCTGCCACCTCCTCAATAATGTACCAACTTCCAAACTGTACACTAACCCTTTTTTTAGCTAGTGCATCTGCATATGAGTTCTTTTCTCTATATACATGCAAGAAGAATCACAATTATTGATATAAGCTATTATATTAATTGGCAACCACTCTCTTGGCCTAAGAAGCATGGGGATGGGGCATTAAGAATCTGTCCTGGTTTTGTATTGCATTAAGATTGAAGAAATTTTGGTGGGCCCTTCAGCATGAGGGTATTTGGAATCAAGTGCTCAGTCACAAATATCTGAAGCAGAGATCGGTGGTGGATTGGCTTCGTGGTAAAAACTTTTGTTCTTACGGTGTTTCTGTTTTCTGGAGGGGTTTTCTGCAAACACTACCTATTTTGGGTCGTGGACTTGCATGGTTTGTTGGTGATGGTCACAGCATCTGTCTCGGTATTGATCCAATCGTGGGTGTAGAAAAGTTCTTGTCCCTCCCTATGGATCTCCTCGATTTCCTTGTTGACATGGATATTACTTCCCTCGCCAGTGCTCGCAACACTCTCCCGGGTCCTCATGACTACTGGTACTCTGCCGTTGATCTGGGTATTGGTGGCGAATGGAAAATTGCATGGGAGAACTTTACTAGAAGTATGGAAAGATGCGACCTACGTTTGGTTTCGGGGATGGACTCCCTTATCTAGTCACTAAACTCGCAGACAGGTACTATTACAGCCAGTGCGGCATATGAATCCATTGTCTCATTATCTTGTCCACCGCCTGGAAGCAAACTCTTTGATTTTATTTGGAATGGAACACTCCCAAAAAAGATCAGCTGCTTTTTTTGGCTGGCTGTTATAAATAAGTTGCTTACCTAGGACAACCTTCAAAGGAGGGGTTGGATTGGCCCCTCTGTATGTGCCCTCTGCCTATCAGAACAGGACTGCACAGGCAACCTCTTTGGCCTCTGCCCGGTCTGGCTAAACTTGCTCTCGATTCTGAGCAAACAATATCACTTGGAACCTATTTTACAGTCTGTGTCCCTTGTTGATCTCCTGGGGAAGTGGATTGATAGCTTTTCAAAGCATAATATCTGCAGTTACATTCCTTTCTTTGCTATGTGGGTTCAATGGAATGCTAGAAATAAATCAATCTTTGAGGGATATAAGCTGTCAGTGTTGGGCTTGATTCAGCAAGTAAACCACCTCGAACAGATGTACTGCCCACCTCCTGAAAAGAGGAAAAAGACTAGAATTCTGGGTCCGGGTCCAAGTCTTGTCTTTCCTTGTGGTTTCTTCGATGGTGCATCAGCAAAAAGTGGTGGCATAGGGTATTGCCTGCTCCTAAATGAAACACATTCCTTTGAGTTTGTTGTGGGGGTCGGTCATTGCACTAAAACTAAAGTTGAACTGGTGGGGCTTTGGGCCCTACTACTTTCCACCCATATGATGGGCATTCCCTCACTCCAGGTGTTTGGAGACTCCTCAGTTGTCATAAACTGGGCAAAGGGCAAGTCTTCCCTGTCACCACCTGAGCTTCAATATTGGTGTAGGGAAACTAAGAAGCTATGTACCTACTTCATAGCTCTGTCATTTGACCATATCTACCGTGAACATAATCAGCGAGCTGACCGTCTCTCTAAAGCTGCTCTCTCTTTGGCTCTGGGTATTGGCAAGTACTATGAATTTTATGAGGGTCAATTGACCTCCCATGGCAAGTTTAAACTCTTTTGAGTCGGTGCGGGACTTTGTGCCCTCTCTTTTGTGCACCTTATGTTCATGTAGTGAGCCAGCTCCTTTAGTTTGCTGCTCACACGCTCTTCATGTACACGGTAGATATGGATGGATTGACAGTTTTTTCTGATGGGTATTTATATCTGCTTCTTTGTTGGCTATTGACTTCCCCCCAGAACACTCTTTGAGTTGTGTACCCTTTGGACGGTTAGCAAGACATCTTTGTACTGTGTCCTCTCTGATTGTAGCCCTTTTCCTAGGCTAGCTATGTAAGATGCCCTTTGATTCTATGAATAACAAGGACAGGCTTTTTTCTTTCTGAAAAAAAATGAAAAAAAATAAGCTATTATATTAATTAAATTTCAAATATATACCATATAAGAAACAACTTTTCTATTTATTTTTCTTTTTTCTTTTAGTAAAATTTTAGTCTAAAATTGTCAGCTCTTTTTTTCATTTCAAGGATGATATTTAATATAAGCCTTAAATTCTTTAATACATCACGTAAATTCAACATTAAGGTTTCAAGTTAATACAACAATATATTTATTATGAGCTCAAGGGAAAAATCTAAGTAGGAAGGATATAGCTTCATCTCACAATCACTTAAACTAAACTAAATTGACCAAATAGATCTACTTTATCACCGCAAATGCCTTTTAAAATACACACTTATTCACCTTTATCTTTAATCAAAAAATCTCACAACTACAAACCAAAAAAAATAAAAGATAAAAATAAAATCAACCTTTCTTTTGAAAAAAAAAATCAAAATATTCAAATACATACAAATCTACCAATTAGAATCATTGGCCTAAGGATCCAAGTACTAGATCTTTTTCATGAAAAAAAACAACAATATCTATTTATAAAATGTTGTATAAAAATTAGCGTCACCGTGAAGTAAAACAGACTGGAATGGTTGAAGATAGAGTCCAAAAAATAAAAAATGGATAGCATAAGGATCCAAGAGTGCCTTCAGTAGTCAGGAACATCAAACAACCTCGAGACTATGAAAAGCTGAAGCACGAAAAAAAGAACTGGAGAGGGAAAGACCACCTCAACCCAACTCGGAAAAAACAACAAAAATAAAACACCAATCAGTCAATCATATGCAGCCAAATTGCCACTATCCAATAAACATCCTTTGGTCGACCAGCGCTCAAAGAAAAAGATACCTTCGACCGCTTGCAAAACCAACATTGATAACGTCCTGTCCGCCTGTGCATTCTGAAAACGAAAAATGTGGGAGGAAGATAACGCATGAAAAGATTCAACTAACCTCCTAACTCTAAACAGGCATGGATCCAGATGAGAAATAAGGATGTGATTAGAGCCCATCGCCCAGTCAATGGTAACCATAGAATTGTCGAAGATGTGTATCTCATCCAAGTCAAGTGATGCAACGAAACGAAGGAGCAACCATAGAGAAAGGAGTTCACCTTTCGTGTTGGAGCCAAGACTAACATTCATCCACAAGTGATAATAGCTAAAATCGGCCAGCTCTAGAATGGCCCCCGCACCACACAGCCTGGAATTAGCCTGAGAGGCCCCGTCGAAAAATCCCACTAAACTGTGGACATGAGAGATTTATATTGGCCTCCGAATGTTCGAATGAATACAACCCCTACTTTGGGTATCCCCCCCATTTTCAAAGAAATACTTCAAGCTTCTATCAAAAATTTCAGAGATTCCCAAACGTTTGTCCTCAAAAATTATTAGATTCCTGCTCCTCCACAATTCCCATAAGATAAAACAAGGAAGATTTTTCCAACCAGGAAACTTTTTTCGCCAATAGAAGAAACAAGAAGATATGGACTTTCCCCTCCAAGGAGCATCAAATTTTATCACTGAACCTACAAAATTCCAAACCGATTCACTGAAGCTACAGTTGACAAATAAGTGTAAAATACTTTCCTCACAAAGAATCCCACATAGTAGGCAAATGCCACGCCCAATTAGGCCCCTCCGAAGTAGGTTGTCCTAAGTGAGGAGGCATTTTTCTAAGGCCAGCCAGCAAAAGATGGAAATCCGAAGCGGAAATCTCCATTTCCAAATCAAAATCCACCTATCCCGTATGATAGGAACAACCTCCATAAGGAGTTGATACACCCCCTTGGCTAAAATCTTATCCAAGATCGTGTCATATGGCCATCTAATAATGTCTCGAGATGAGCCCAGAGTAATCGTGCCTTTCTTTAAACCAAGGACATAAGAAGTCCATTCCTCTCCCAACATACCAGATAGGCCCAACTGAGTAGCTGAGATCCATCCCTGCATAATAGACCACCTTACCAGAGAAGAGGCAACGTGATAAAGGGAGAATATCCCCTTGCAATGAAGATGGAAAAGCAGCTCTCAAGAAAGTAAATACTTACATGGACCCCCCACTATCGGATATTCTCCCACACAAATAGCCCTGCCATCCCCCAGAGACCAACCCAAGCATGAGGAGAAGAGAGAGAAATCCCCGAGTAATCCAGCCCAGATATTGGATATATTACAGCCAAGCTTCTTGAAACTTCGGATCCACTGAATAGTCGATATTCTACGGAAGTATTTTTCCTTAATGACCTTCGACCACAAACCGTCCATAGTAATAACCAACCAAAGACTTTTTGCCCTTAAAGCCAAGGAGAATAAATGCATATTCTTCAGACCCCACCCCCCTTTCTCCAATGGGCGAGCTATAATCTCCCAACTAACCAAATGGTATTTTGTTTGTTCCACATCACCCGACCAGATGAAAGCCACGATCATCATTCTGATTTTATTGATGATTGACTTTGGAAATTTACATAGAGAAAACCAGAACACTACCATGTTTGAAAGGACAGCCCGAGCAAGCGTCAAACGACCTCCCCGTGTTAGCCACCGCCATCCCCAGTTTTTAATCATGCGCTCGTACCTCTATAAAAACCACAATCAGTCCCTTGAATTGTAACCATTGGGCTTTAAGAAATAACTTAGATATCTCATACCTTCCATGAAATGATAGGAACGCATCTGCATTATGCTCTCCATCTCAGCCCAATGCAGATCGGTGGCCTCTTTCAAAAGAAGTCAAGATTTGCTCTTATTGATGCTCAGGCTCGATACAACACAAAAATTCTGAACTATCTCAGTTATTTCAGTCCACTCATAAATTTTATCGGATCCCAGTTTCATTATGTCGTCCACAAACATAAGATGAGTAACCAAAAGATTATTGTTGATCTTTATACCTTTTATCATGCCCGAATCCTTATCCTTATCCTTCAGAAGCAATCTGCTCAATCCTTCAATTACCAACAGGAATAAAAATGGTGACAGTGGGAAACCCTAACACAGCCCTCAATCTGCTTGGAAAAACCTTGTAGTTGTTCCATTGACCAACACAGCATATGATACTAATGTTACGCAACCCATAATCCATTTCATCATTCTTAAAGGTAGCCCAATCTAGATTAGTATCAGCCTGAGGAAACCCCAAGACACCCGATCACACTCTCTATTCAGATCAAGCTGCAAAACACCTGCCTCCATATTTTTTATTTTGACTATGTGAAAGACTTCCCGGGCCACGCCCATAGCCTCCAAGATCTGGTGATTCTGCAAGAAACTGAATTGCTCCACCGAAAGGCCTCTCGATAGAATTGGCTTTAGTCGGTTTGCAATAATCTTTGCAATGATCTTGTATACATAGTTGCATAAGGAAATCAGACGAAAATCCCCCAAGCCCTCCGTTAACGACTTCTTAGGGATTAAGGCCACAAAATTTGAATTCAAACCCCCAGAGATCTCACCCTTGATCCTGGAGTCTTCCACAGCGCGCAAGAGATCCGGCCCCATTAAATCAAAACAATCCTTAAATAATTCCATTAACCATCCATCTGGTTCGGGGCTTTTGGCCCTAGCTGAAGCCCATATAACTGCCTTCAGTTTTGCCATTTGTACCAGCAAGAACATCATGTTACCTTTTACCTCTTGAAAAATTTGAGGGTACTCTTTAATAACTTTCAGTTGTTCAATGATCGGAATATTCCCTTCACCACTGAAATAAGACTTGAAGTATGATTAGGCTTCCTTTTCAATGCCTTCCTGATCTTTAATCAACAGTCCTTCCTTTGATTTCAACGTCCAGATGGAGTTAACATTCCTCCTATGATTCGCATATTTGTGAAAAAATTTGCAATTCAAATCCTCAGCCTCCAACCAAACCATGCGACTTGCTAGCCTAGCCTTTTCGAAGGCAATTTGGAGGATGGATGCTTTCTGCTTTTCAGAGCCAACAACTGATTTCTCTCATTTTGGTTCCACTCCAACGAACTGGATTTGGCCATCAGACAACCAATTTTTGATTCAATTACCTACAAAGACTTCTTATTTAAAGCGGAGCGAGCTTTTACCCATCCTTTTACCTCCATTTTTAACTTGCACAGCTTATCCGATAGGAAACCCATAGGAGACAAACCGTGTATATTAATTACATATGACCATACCTTAGTAATTAATTCCTTGAAGCCCTCCACCTTCAATCATGTGTGGTTGAATTTGAATGGTCTAGGAGGTCCCGGTTCGCCCCGTTCAAAATCAAGAGTAATAGCATGATGGTCCGAGAATCTACAAGAGTCAACCCATGACCGATATTTCGCCATTTTTTCCAATAGTGACTCAGACATCATAAATCTATTAAGCCTTTTTGATACCCGCTCCATCCCATCCCTACCATTACTCCAGGTTGGAGTCAATGGGGCTAGTTCCACGTCCACTAAGCTTGCTTCCCTAAACATCTCCACAAAATTGTCACCTGATGCATCCATCTTTGCTTTTTCGCCCCAAATATCACATGGTGACCAGGTGAAATTGAAGTCACCAACTATCACTAAATTTCTGAGCTCAAATGTCCCATCAGCTGAAAATCCAATCCCAAAGCAATTATTTGTTGTTGTAAGGCTCGCAAACATTGATAAGGTTTAGTTCATCTGAAAAATCCTTGACAAAACCTGTTAACAAAATCCCTGCAGACACAACAAATTCTTTTAGCTTGGCCTTTCTTGGATCCCAGGCCACCAATAGTCCCCCCGAGAGACCCATAGCATCTACCGATGCCACCTTCCAGTCATATTTTATTTTGAGAAAAAAAGTGCTAGCTACTACAGCTAAAAACCATCGTTTCTTGTAAAAATGCTACAATTGGACGATCCCTGTCAACGATTATCTGGAGGGAAAGTTGCTTCTGGAGTCCCCCAACCCCTATGATGTTGATGGATGTAATTATCATTTTGGAACCCTGGCAAGGGCTTTTAATCCTCTAAGCACCTCAGGTTTGACAGTTGATTGGGAAGATGGAGACATAGGTTCTTTAAGCTGCCTAGCTAAGTCGGGTCCCTTCTTAACTTTCCTTACACTACGGGTTTTTATAGGAGAAAAGTCGGATTTTATCCCCCCATGATGGCCCCCTTAGCAGATGGAAGGTTTGGAAAGACGTCCACTGAGAAAATCGAAGGAGGAGGATCATCCTCGGGCTCCATCGGAATGGGGATCGAGAGGCCCTTTTTCCTGGGGCCCGTGAAGATGGTTAAGGGTTGATTTTTTAACAGGCCCATTGTTGTACCTTGGTTATCGGCAGCCACTGATAGCCCCAAAGAGGAGGAAAATGGGGAAGGGGAGGGTTCTTCTTCCTCGATTAAACCTATACTAACCCTAGTCTCCAATATACCAACCCCAGAAAAAACACATGTAGTGGACAGTCCAGACTGTGTGCCAATAAACCGCCCACATGGTTCATTTTGTCCCTCATTATTGCCAGCTTCCCTGGCCTTTATTGACAAGTCATAATTCTTTGACTTTGTGACAAGTGAACCTCTTTAACCACATTATTTCTCCATCCTTAGACCTACCACCAACTAAAATGCACTTTTGCATTTTCTTATGTAACCTTTCCTTATGATCGCATTACATTACCCTTCCTCATTGTACGATCACATTGCATCCATTTTAGTGGTTACAAAAATGAAGATATAAATGAATTTCCAGAACCTTACATTATAAGTATATATTTTTATTTATCTGATACACTCTTTCAAGGGTGAATGTTATATAAATGTACAACTTAAAATCCCAAAGAGGGAGTGTTAAAAGAAATAACCAGCATAGATCCATCTTAAATCTCGATCTAGAAAGTACCGAGAAGGATCCAATTTCTTTAGGTGTAAGTTATTTTTATCGTAAATTTTTAAATGTTCATAAAAAATTACACCTCAAACATTTTTGATCCCTTAAGTGTTTGGTAAATCCGGGTTTAACATGGATCTTTTAATTACTTTTCATTTAGTTTATTATTGGGTTTTTATTATTTGATAAATTTGGCAACATGTTTTTCTCTATATTCTTTTTTCTTTACACTATATAAATATATGAATCCACAATATTTTTTTTTTTAATTTTTAATTTATCTCGGTTAACATAATGTTTTTTTTAATGTCTGCTAGCATAACATGACTAACGTGACAGGATCTCTCCCATACTGGGTTGAGAGCACCTTGCTTCTCTCAGTGCAAAAAGGTGTGCATTGGGGTGGTTTATAAATGCACACCTTCATGCTTTTGTATAATTTTTTTAAATAAAAACAAGTTAAATTAAAATATTTATGTATAATTTTTTTAAATAAAAAGGTTAAATCAAATTTTAAATATATTAATATAAATGTTTTATTATTAAATTTGCAATTAATTTTTTAAGGTTATTATTACATAAAAGAAAAATGTGTGTGTGTGTGTGTTTTAAATGAACATTTTAATCGTTATCATGGCAAACTCAACATTTACTTAAAAATAAGTTTTGTTTTCTAACTATGAGAAAAAATTTCACACATTTTGAAAATCTTTTACACTAAACTAATATAGATAAAAGATTTCAATCAACTTATTTCAAATAAACACTTTACTTTTCAAGAAAATAAGAAAGACTGATAACAATGTTGTAACTAACAAACAAAAAATACTTCAACCAGTCTTCAATAACTTAACGAGACTCCTGTTAATTCCTTTATTGCCTTTTGTGGTATCCATCGACGATGCCCACTATCACCCCTTCTCTTCCTATTGGTGATTGAAGGACTTGGCCTCCTTATTACGGACGCGTAAAAAAAGGGAAGGATCAATGGGATAAAAGTTTCTTGCTTACTCGCTTTATCTCACCTGCCCTTTGTAGATGATGTAATACTGTTTGGAGTAGGAACTCTTGAAGAATGGCATATATTAAAAGAAATTTTGGACCTCTTATGTTCAGTGTCTGGTATGAGTATAACCTTGGAGAAATCTTCCTTTCTTTACAATGAAGTGGATGAAGGGTTAAGGAATGACATTTCGGCTTTGCTTCCTTTTAAAATGGAACCTATGGATGAAGGCTTCAAGTATCTTGGGTATCGTCTAAAACCATTGGGTTATGGTACCAAGGACTGGAGATGGTTAATAAAGAGTTTCGAGAAAAGAATAATCCTTTGGTCCTCCATGTTCCTCTCCTTAGGAGGCAGGTTAATTCTTATCCAATCGGTTTTGACAGGCATGCCAGTTTACTAGTTTTCCTTGGCTCGAATTCCCAAATCTATTCTTAACTGTCTACGACAACGCATTTTTGCTTTCATCTGGGGAATCACTGGCAGCGGACGTAGAATGCACCTTGTGGACTGACACACTTTATCAAGGCCTCTGGAATACAGGGAATGGAACATTAAAAACTTAGACTAATTCTATACATCCCTCAGACTGAAGAGTCTATGGGTGGTATTGAAAGGTACTGGTATTTGGAATCAAATTATTCGTATAAAATATCTTAAAAATATTTCCATAGATGATTGGTTGCATAGACAGTTGTTGTTTGTTCAATGCACCTCATATTTATGGAATGGCTTCATAAGGTCTCTCTAGTGGATTAGCAGAAAGATGAGTTGGAGAGTTGGAAATGGAAAGAAGATCAAATTGGGTATTGACCCGATATCTGGACAAAACTCGTCTTTTGCTCTCTTGGTGGACCTTAGGGACTACTTAGCTGATTATGGCATTTATACTCTCGGTCGTATTCGGAATATTGGAGTTGCTACAAATGACCAAACCTACTGGTTAACGGAAGAGGATCTCAACTTGGATGGGGATTGGAAGTCAGAATGGACTTGTTACATCAAAGGTTTACTACATGGGGGGATCAGACTTAATGAGAATAAGGACACTCTACTATGGATGTACAAAGGTAAATATGATCTCATTATCTATACAAATCGACCTACTTCTCCTATCAAAACTCATTAACTGGTATGGAACTGTATTATTCCACTAAAAATTAAATGTTTCCTTTGGCTCTGTATGGAGAACCGTGTAAACACTTGGGAAAGCTTATAAAAAAAAGGGTTGTTCTGATCCTAGTAGGTGATGTTTTTCCAAAGAAAATGAGGATTCGATTAACCATATCTTTGTGGGGTGCCCCCTTGGGCGGAAAATTATTGACATGCTCTGTTTGAAACATAGATTGACCCTCCAGTGGAATCACTCTACACTTCTGGAAAATCTAATGTGTTAGTTTTAGCAGGATCAGGCTTGTCTCTATCTGCCTTTGTTTTATATATGGAATATATGGCTATCACACAACTTTTGTGTATTTTAGGACATATAGTACAATATTATTTCTATCTGCAATAGGATCTATGATCAAGTCATATCATTTCTTGTGAGCTGCAATCAAAGGAAACCTAGAACTGTTGGTCCGGCTCCAGATATAAATTCCCCCTATGGTTATTTTGATGGGGCGAATGTTATGAAGAATGGTGGTGTTGGCATTTTTCTTGGGTTTAATCAGTATCATTCTTTCAGTATAAAACTGGGTTGCAGGAAAAGCACAAATTCCATAGCAGAATTGCTCGCATTGTGGGCATTATTGTATTTTCCATCAACCATTGGTCTTCCCTCTCTTCATGTATGTGGTGACTCTTCAGTAGTGATCAACTGGGATAAGGAAAAGGATGCCCTCTCTGCTATTGATCTGGAATACTAGTGTGAAAGTACTACGGAGCTGAAAGCCTCTTTTCTTTCTATTGACTTCCAACATGTCTACATGGAACACAACAAGAAGGCATACTATTTATCCAAGGAGGCACTCTCTATGGCCTCGTGCCTTTTATCCTTCACTGAATATCTTGAAGGCATTATTATTGGGGGATGTGAGATTCAGCTCTTCTAAGAGCATCGATGTTTTGGATTTGAACTCGTATCCGTATGGGTTTTTTTTATGGTTTTTGTGGAAGTATGGGCTTCATAGCCACTTTCATACTTGGATATCCATGGATTTCCTGTGTCCTCTTCAATGACAAATCAGTTTGTTGTTTTAGTCACTCCACAGAGTGCCTCCTTGGATAATCTGGTTGGTTCTTCATGTTTCTCTATGTGGACATGAGTGGTTAATCATCATGTCTATTAGATGTGCTTGTCTTGTCGCTCCATCTACAGATCTCTCCTACTCTCTTGTTCTTCTCTGGTATAGGGTTATGAATACCCTTTATTGCCCATCATGTATGGTGTTATGATTTGGTATGATATCTTGTTCATGCTAAGGTGGTTTAGGTCTTATACCTAATACTTTGTCGGGCATTACATTTTGCTTCGCGAAAACCTTGAACTAATACATTGACCTACTGAAACGACTTCTGCGGCTAGGGCTTTGAGATTCAACCGGGTCCTTCATTTCTGCGGCTAGGGTTTCAACCCTAGCTGCACCCTTTTGCTATGAGGCTTCAAGCTTGTGATTGTCTAAGAGTATGAACATTAGGCTCTCCTCGTTGTGGTGTAGATTCTCTGCAGCGACCCATTGTTTGCAGTGGCGGTGGCGACGAATTTTCCAGGGTTTCGAGGAACCATTGTTGCATGGTGGAAGAACTGTATCCACAGTGCTCACAACTCTTTGGTGGAGTGGTGGCTATTTTGTGGTGGTTCTCTCTCTTTCGGCGGTTGGTTTTTTGTGGGTACAAGGTGTAGTTTCCCGCTTGGGCATTCCTTTTTGTTGGAGACATGGGATTTCCCACTGTGCCGACGGTGGATGGCATGGCATGTTGTTGTCCCTCTGCTGGTGGCGGCGATCTCTTCTTTTTTGTCGGCGGTTCTACACATGTTGTTGTGCGTGGCTATGGAGGTGGCTGGTTGTTCGTTTCTGCAACGCCTATCCTAGGACGCGGTCGCTTCTTGGTCTCAACTCGATGGTTGAGGCGGTATCCCTGTATCAGATAGCTAGGGTTCCAACCCTAACCGCTATGATTGTGTTTTTTTTTGCTCTTTTGGAGCAGTTTGTACATGCCCCGGCGCTCATTTTGGTTGGGAGCTTTTGTTTTGGTTGCTCAAGGTGTTGAGCATTGATTGTGGTATTTTTTTCTTTGTCTAGGAGATTGGTTGCTCAGGTTACTGAGCTCTGTTTGTGGGTTTTGAGTACTGTTTGTGGGTTTTGAGTACTGTTTGTGGGTTTTGAGTACTGTTTGTGGGTTTTTATTGGATATGATACTTAGTATTATAGATGTGTATCTCGTTACCTTTGATTCTAATGAATATCAAGGAACTGTTATTGTTCTTCTGGAAAAAAATATATCTTGATATCATCGTTTTTGTATCAGTTACCTTTGATTCCCATAAATATCAAAGAACAACTATTTTTTCTCCTTCAAAAAAAACTTACCTATATAATTAATTTTTATTCCCTAAATATGGTGTGTTATAGTTCCAACCTCATGATATTAGTTTACTTTAGTCTCTTTGCCCACAAATATTTTGACAAAGATTTGTAATGATTTTACCAAAATAACAATGTTAAACATTTATTTTAAAAAAAATTTAAGTTGATAGTTATAAATGTAATTATTAGAGAGCATTGATGAGACGTATTTCTTAATATTTTGTTCTTTTTATACTTACTGACACGCTTGGTATATTACGTTCAAGGCGATGTAATGTAAAAACAAAGTAAACATTTCAATAAAGTAATGTTTGATTGGAAAGTTAATGATAAAAAAACACAATTCAATCTGTTGTAATATTTGAAGTCATAGGTTTTTATAATATTAAGTTCTATTTAATAGGTTTTATTTTCAAAATTGGATTTTTCAAGTCACGGGTTTTTATTTGTCAAAGTTCTCATTAAAAGGTTTTTATTTTCAAAGTTAGATTTCAATATAATCATAATCATAAGTGGCTCTTGGATAATTGCATCATAAACTTGAATGATATAATCAGAATGTGAGAATTGAGAAAATGAATATATATATATATATATATATAAAAGATGGTTCGTAAATAAAACACAAAATCATAATGAATATCTACCCCAATAATTTTATTGTAATCCAATCCTATAAAGTAGGTTTGGAAATGTATTTGGAATAATATAACCTTAAAAAAATGCATTTATGAATCGGATATTATACTCGTCCAGATATTTTATTGTATTCTGCTAGAATTAAAATTAAAATTCAATTTGAGTTTTGATTTCAATTTCGTTGCCAATAACATTCACATAAAACACTTTTTTTTCTCTTTTGCTTTATTCCATTCCAAATAATTTAAAAGTTTTTCTCTTTTGCTCTATTACATTCCAAATAAATTTAAAAGTGATATGCCATTAGCTCAAACCCCTAGTTGTTGAATCACGCCATTCGATTGTGTTATTCATTATGTTTGCCATTGCTAAAAGATTTGGAAAATATTTTCGAATATTCTTTTTCTTAATATAGTGTAACATCTTTAATGAAAGATAATATGATTTAATGTGATTAACCGCTTTTCCTACTAATTTTGCAAAATAAACTTACATAATATTATCATTCTTAATGCGCCAAACGCCATAAGGATATGTTCGAGTAAAAAAAATTGAAAACGTTAATTTTTTTTTTCAATTAAATTTAGTTACGCCGTTATATATTTATTAATAAAAAAATCAAGTGACATTTATAGTAGTGGCTCAAAATTATCGTAGAAGGTATTATTAACAACTATTCAAAATTGCTCTTAAAAGCATAGGTGCAAAATTGCCATAAACATATTTTCAAGGGTAGTTTTGAATTGCCCTTAAACTTTCTTGTATGAAGTGGTTTTGAAATGTTGTTAAACTCCTTTGTATCAAGTGATAGAGACAGGTTAAATGGCCGAAAGGACGTCCATACACTAGGTATTGGTGGTGGTGACACCCTGTAGGTTTTAACGGACGAATGTTAATGAGGAGGGGTGGCCGACGCAAGCCAATGTGAGCAGGGCAATGTGTGCTCATTACAAGTGATTCAAGATGGTTCGAAGGCTTGACATGTAGGAGATGAGGGCTCTCAATTAGAGATAGACTGAGGAAATAATGGACATCCTAGTTATCATGAAGTTGATGGTTGATCCTTTACCCATGACAACAGAGAATGAGAGTAGCAAGATGGAAGGGAGCTTGACGAAGGAGTATGGTAGGGAAATCGTGGCAAGTTATTGCCCGATCTTTTATCCACATCAACCACTACCTTGAGGAAACAACAAGAGTGGGTGGATACACTTGATAAAGGGGAGGTGATTATCGTCTTCGACCTTGTGGAGGAAGGAAACAGTAACAAATGGTTTAAGCCAATAATTATCGAGTTGTGGAGGGTTCCTTCTATAGACGACTGCAATAGGGGACTAGTTTATCTTTTGCAGAGGTAGCGCTCATTTTGTGATCGTGATCAATCGAGAGTCTTTACGAGTATGTGAGTAGGGGAAGAGGTGCATATGCAATAGGGATTGCAATAGAACCCATATGCCTTGTGTGCGAAAAGAGGCAGATATCTTGAAGGCACAGTAAAACATAAACATCTTGCCGAGCATCCAACATGATATCGAAGAGACAAAAACCTAGGTGAAGCGGGAACATGAGAGGATGAACATATGCAGCGGGACATGGGGCATTAGGTCTTAAATGGCAGACTAGTCAAATAACTTTATGTACATTTTCTTTTTATAACAATATAAATTAGAGTAGCTTACAAAAAAATGGTTGCTAAAACACTTTTTTTAGCAAGATTTCTTAAACCATATTAAGACATTTTTAATGGCACTACTCTTATTACAATTTCTCTTTAACCAATGGATTTGTCTAAAACCAACCTTAATTGTGCTTTTAGAGACATAAATCAATCATCTTTTAATGTCTAAAATGTATTAATGCGTGGAAAAAGCCTTTCAACTAATAAAACCTCAAAAAGAGAAGAACCAACCATTTAAAAGAAGAAAAAATAATTCTAAAACGAAAAAAACAATTGTCAAAACAAATAAAGCAATTTTCAAAAAAAATAACAATTAAAAAAACATATATATATATAAACTAGCTTTTATCGTAAAAGGTGCTAAAGAATGGTGAAAGGATAAAAATAAATAAAGTATATATGTTGAAGTGAAAAAATGAATCATAAAATAGATATCATTAAGAGCTTCTTCATAACCATAAAAAATGTCCATTTTCATTTACATCATTAGTCCACGTTATTTACTATGTATTAAATGCTCATGCAGATTCAAAACTTTGTTCTACACCCTTCAAGATATAGGCAAGAGCTATTCATTGAGATGCAAAGCATTTAATGTAGCTGCAGCAAGTTTGATGATCGTTGGATTTTGAGATGCTTGAGATTCAACGATCAACAAACCTACTGCAGCCCCATTAAATGCTCTGCAGCTCAATGGATAGCTCTTGCCCAAGATATATAAGAATCCGATCTAACATGAGAAGATATAAAAACCTTTAGCTCATATATATATACACTAACTTTGACACACGAGAGAGACACAATAGAGTCTACCAATAAGAAGAAGAAAATATACCAAGTCTTGGTTCACTAGTTTCTAACACAACTACAACATTCTCCGGCAATGATCTAAATGTATCACATATGGTCACCTTGCTAAGTGTGTATTATTAATTATATTTATATTTTGTTTTTGTGTGTGAGGAGGAAAGGTATTTAACCTTTATAAATTGTAAAAAAAAAATTAACATCTCCATGGTAAAATATTTAATCTAAGTACACTCCATCCTATTTATTTAATGTAGTCAAACCATTCGTTTTAATACATAAAGTTTAAGACATCATTTGTTTTGATTGAACGTCAAGTGTGCATATGGTGGGGAACTTGTTATACAACTTTCTTTTTTTTGAGATCCTCTGTTTAGTTTTCAAGGAAGTGGGAAGCCATATCCTCGTATGGATCCCGCATTATTGGTGAAGCTAACCAAAAAAAAGTCTATCCATCTCTGACCCCAAATTAAACACCTTACACCTTACCCCAAGTATTTCTGGATCAAAACATTTTATTTATCTTTGACAAGAGTTTCCACAAACAATTGGAAGAACATGGTAACGAGCTTTGCCACTAATGAAAACATGTTTTGTCCAAGCTTCGTCACCAATATAATTAAAAAAAATGTGCCTATACATTGATCCCTATTGTCAATAAATCCCCCCCACTCCAAACCATTGTCCCTAAAATTCAAGCATTCTAAATAAATGAGAAGTATAATGTTAATGATTGTAATAGGCAAAAGCATGTGTTGCTCAACTAATTTATAATAAGAGTTGGGGCATTGTTTGCTAAGAGGTGGTTGCTTTACTTGAAACCGTAGACCTTTTTCACACATACATTAATATGTGAAATTATATTAGTGGTTTATTTATGCTTTTGATAAAGAACAATTGCATTCTAAGAAGTTATATTAGTGATTTATTTCTTCTCCTAAAAGTTGAAACATCTCTTAAAACCATATAATTAATGTAACCTCACTTTTGGTGTGAAAGGAAATTATATCTTGTTCGATTTGTGAGATCTCATTGAATGTAGGATTTGAGTTTATAGCCTCGGCTTATTCTCTAAGGTTAGATTTATTAGTCACTAAGTTCAGATTTGGAATTAGATGATCATCTACCAACTTGACCAGAGGAAGAAAGGTTTCATAGCCTCTAAATGATTCCATTCAAGAGCTTATTTATCTTACCACGATCTTAAAGTGACAAACCCCTATTTGCATAAGGATTTTCCCATTTATCTGCTTATTGATTGACATTACAAATCTTTTTATGGTAATCATTATGATAGTAAGCTATGTGGGTAAAATAACTATAGAAAGTAAGCTATATAAGTTAAATATATATATAGACCCTCACATGGTCATGAGAGTGAGCTTGAGAGTTCAAGTGATGGTTCAAATTCAATGTTACTTGTATCAAAAGTTAGTACATGGTCCTTTATGTGTTTATATATGCAAATATAATTTATATATTATCTTCATATTTTATAAAGTTTTTAACATTTTTTTATTAAATATTAAAAGTTGTAATTAAAATTGATTATTCCATACTATTATTCTCTATAATATTATGAGAGGACCAAAGAAAATTCACAATCTCTTTAACCAAATAAATTAGATTATAGTTAAAATTGATTATTTCAAAATATTACTATGCATGATACTCTTAGGACCAATGAAAAATAATGTTCTTGAGATAATATCTTTTAGTAACACTATTTGTGTAAGAAAGTTTGAAGTTCTTAAAAACTTATTAACATGGCATCATATTTACACGCAATCAAAGTTATTCTATATGTGAATAATAACCAATAAAATTGAGGAGATGACATTAATAGTAAGATCATTTGTATTTTAAAGAGGTTTTTTCTAATTCTAAGGAGTCTTCCATCACATCATTTGTATTTTAAAGAGGTTTTTTCTAATTCTAACGAGTCTTCCATCACATTCAAAGTTATTATTTGGTAGACAGTTTTTTTCTTAACTTTTTCTTCTTCTTTTTTTATTATAAAGATTGTTTATTTACACCTTGACCCACTTCGTTACATAAGTGATGGGAAGATCCTCCTATTCGAGAAAGGTGGAGCTATTTGGGGAAATGGACTCAGTGTGATCTATATTGAGCTCACTAACCCATCATATTTATAAGATAGGTCAATGCAGTTTTGAGAGGGGGAACCAATATCAAGATCTTAGCGAAGTAGTGGATATAGTGATTAGTTGGAAGGGATGTAGATATAGATTGAGGGTGCACTTAGCAAGAAGAGGTCCCACGATGTGAGTGCCTCTACAATAAAGCAAGGAAGAGGAGCTAGGGAACAATACAAAGCAACAACTTTTGTTTTTCCCTCTTGTGAGAAGTGTTATAGCAACATGGTTATATTGCTTTGACTTCTCATGAATAGGTGCTAGCTCTATGTTTTTTGTTTTTTTTCAAAGTGTAATCAAGCGAAAAATGCAGTTCCTTGTTATTCTATTGAATCAAAGGTAGCATGGTACATCATCAAGAAATACATCAAGTCCCCAATGGGCTTAGATGAACAATAGTGCTTCAGCAACTAATACATAATGTAACTATTCTCACACAAGAAACCAAACTATTAGTACCTGGGCATCAAATACAGGTATGTGTCATCTCATAAGTGTACAGTATATCATCAATAAAAAATGTCCCTAAAGAAGATAACAAGAGCCCAGAATCCTTATCCAATATAGGGCAAGTAATCTCTCTATGATCCTGATACAGCTTCTCAACATAACAAGAAAATAACTCAAATGAGCCAAGGAGACAAAAGTCTAAAGGAGAATAGAGCAAAGCTCTAAAAAAGTTGGAGTGAAACTTCCTCAATAAACTCATCATCACATGATTCAGTGAGTAAGAGATGTCCTGAAGCCATCATCAGCCCTTCCTTGGATAAGGAGTCTGTCCTCTTGTTATTTTCCCTATAGACATGACTGAAATCCACCTGTATGAATGAGGACATAAGCATCCTGGTGTTAAAACACCAAGCCTCTAGATTCACAATGTCAAGGGTGGATTCTCCCTTTTCCCAATTTATAATCACCGAGGAGTCGCCAAAGATATGTAAGTATGGCAACCCAATATCTTTAGCGATGTATAATAATTCCTAGAGTGATAATAACTTAGCTCTTGTGTTAGTACTACTACCACAGCCTAATTTTATAGAAAGAAAATGTTGATAATTTAACCAAATACAAATACCCGCTCCTCTAATAGATTCAGCACCAACTCCATCAAAAAACACCATTGGGAATTTCATTACAGGAGGATCACCAATGTTTCGGATTTGGGACTTTTTAAGTGATAGCTCTATGCTTGCTCGCTTACAAATCTTTGATCGATTCTTACCTATGTTTTTTTTGGATTTCCCATCTCATAATAATAAGATATTTCAACCATATGGAATGAGTGAAAGAAAATATACATCAATAATTTATAGACTTATTCAACAAACCTTGTATGATTTATTCATTGACCATCAAAGAAAGAAACTTCTAAGAAGGACAAATAGCATAACTTAACACACTGTAGGCACACTTCTTTTCTTCAAAGCAAAGTTGAAAGTTTATGTACCTTGATCATTGTAACAAAAACCAAATTTAATTATTAAGCTAGGTTAATTAATGTAAATTAACTAAGAGGTGACTTGAAAAGTCACCTCTCTTCCCCAATTACGGTATGAATTACCGGGGCGCCTATTATGTAATTCATCTTCTACATTTATTAAATATGCATTTCCTACATTACGTTCATCTTTCCATCTTCCTTACTCTTCCATTGGTATCAGAGCCTTTCAGCTCTCAACACTGCCCACCACCCTTCATCAATCCATCACTTACCCCATTGCTCCACGCTATCACCGTTGTTCCTCCCCCTCTGCTACACCTACTTTGTCCCACTTGTTTCTGCTTCTGCCACCCCATTCTCGCCCTGCCACTTCCACCACCTCCCCATTCCGCCCTCCCCTCTACTCGCGCCCATCCTCCACCCCCGTTTCTGCTCCATCCTCCATCCCACCTGCTCAATCCTCTACCCCCACCTCCGCTCCATACTCCTCCCTCCACGCTCACCATCCGCTAGCTCCCTTCCATCCGCCTTCCACCCCTCTCCGCCAGCTCCTTCCCCCACCTTCCTCCTACGCCTCCCATGCCACCTACTCCACTCGCCCTTCCTTCCATCCCCAATTTGCAACACTGCCACCTCCATTCCCCTCCTTGCCACTCGACCACTTGCACGCTCCCACTTCATCAGCCTTCCCACTTCACACCGCTCCCACCCGTCCGCTGCTCTCCACCCGACTGCTCCATCCTCTGTCCCCACTTCTTCCCACCTTCACGCCGTCGTTCCACCCTTCCACTGCTGCTTCATTTCCCCCCTCCACAACGCTTCATTCCATCGATAAGCACTCTTTGAACTAACAAGGATTTTAATATTAATAAAATTTACTAATATTATGGATTAATAATAATAACAAGGATTTGATACTAACAGTATTTATTAATATTATTATTATTAATAAAAACTATATTATAATAATAATAATTATTATAATTAATTAAAAAAAATCATGGCGAGCTGGCATCGTACATTGAATAAAAATAAATCCACGTTTAGCGCCGAGAAAATTCCGGCAATCACCAGATCAATGGACGCTCGGTTCAATCAAATCAATGAGAAAATTAACAAGAGCTACGAGGAACTCCACGCAAAAATCAAAAAGACTAGTGACAATTTGACATCAAATTGGATACAATTTACGTCACGAATTGAGAATAGTTTCCTCACTCTACAGGAAGACCAAAAGAAAAACCAAGCAGTTTTAACCGCAATCTTGGACAGATTACAAATGGAAAATGACCCACAACCAAACTCTCCCAGAACATCGGAGCAGCCAGACCCTCTATTCAACATGTCGTCCTCAAACTCATATACACAAGGACATCAAATACGAGTGAAAGTTGAGTTACCCAAATACGACGGTGATGAGCGATAGTGCATAGCGTGGATTAACAAAGCCGAGGAATATCTAGACATCCACAACATCCATTACGACGGCGAGAAAATTAAATATGCCTCCATTCATCTAGAAGACAACGCTTACAATTGGTACTTACGGTGGAAGAGTACTGCAAGAATATGTTCTTACAACTGGGTTAGCTTCAGGAACGACCTCATCAAAAGATTCCAAGGCGTTGAAGAAAAAGACTTCTTTGCCAAAATCACAAGGTTACAACAAAAAAACAGTGTTGATGAGTACACCCATGAATGGGAAGCGATGTCAACTCAAGTCCCAAAGTTATCCAATGACCAATGACTACAGACCTACATACACGATCTAAAACAACACATTCGTGACGAACTAGAGTTACACAACATCTCTACCATGGAAGAAGCATGACGTAAAGCTGGGATTATTGAAAGAAAATCCGTTCATTTAAATGTCGACCAAGACGACTCCAAAAAAAAACCCCTCCAATCAGGATACACAGGAAATCCAAGGTATACACCGCCTCAACTTAGGGAAGGAACAAATCCCAGTTTAGAGGCCCGAAGAATAAAAGAAGGAAAATGTAAGTTCTGTGGAGACAAATGGGATCATAAGCACAGATGCTTACAAAACAAATTATATGCTTGTGAAGCAGAGCTAGAAGTCAATGAACCAATTGAGAACGATGCAACTAGCCAACAAGATTACCACCCAGGAATTAAGGACAACTCCCCACAAATCTCAGTAGCCGCTATTACCGGAATCTCCCAACCAGAAACATTGAAGATTAAATTACATATAAATAATAATAACGTCACAGTTCTCATTGACTCTGGCAGCACCCTTAACTTCGTTAATGTAACCTTGCTAAAGAATTTAACCTATTTATTCGTCCAGTACCTAACATGAAGGTTATGGTAGCAAATGGCAAGAAGATTGACAATGTGGGGAAATGTCACAAGGTTAAGTTACAAATGCAAGAATATAACTTAGAGTTAGATTTTCTTGCCGTACCACTGGGAGGAATCGACATAGTATCTGAGGAATACAATGGTTACAAACCTTGGGTACATACTCTGCAAATCACCAAGAACATTTTATTGAATTCCACGTGTTCGGGAAAACACACAAATTATATGGGTACCAACCACCTCCAACACAATTGGTTACATCACATCAGATGGAAAAGCTGCGCTGGAAGGATACACCAACGTACATACCTCAATGTTAATAAATGGAGATTCTAACAAGTGAAGGAGATATGGACAAACAACTAAAGACACAAGAGCTAATTTGAAAAACATCGCAAGGTGTTTCAAGAGTTACCTATGGCACTCCCAACAACATAAAAACTGAACACCTAATCGAAATAGAAACGGGGATAAAGCCTGCCAGTAACAACCCATACAAATATCCACATCAAAGACGTTGCAACAATTCACGTAGTCATTATCGTCAAATAAGCTTTGAGGACAAAGCTTCCTTAAGGGAAAGACAATGTAACAAAAACCAAATTCAAATATTAAGCTAGGTTAATTAATGTAAATTAACTAAGAGGTGACTTGAAAGTCACCTCTCTTCCCCAATTACGGTATAAATTACCAGGGCACCTATTATGTAATTCATCTTCTACATTTATTAAATATACATTTCCTACATTACGTTCGTCTTTCCATCTTCCTTACTCTTCCAATCATACTAAAAAGTCTTGTTGGTGAGGTTGGAACAAAGCCAAATGTTCTATTCCTAACCGTGCTCTCACTCCATTTTTGAATCTTAATGTGGGAGGAAAAGAATCAATCGAAGAGATTATAAGTAATGTGAGGATCCATGGAGCATTCATCCATCCCTACTAATGGATGGTAGTGCACAATAGATAGACAACAAGAGGATGAAACAGAGTTGCACCGATAGTTTTAAAAACAAGAAGCTTTTGGAAAATGCGAATGTAGACTGAAAAGGTGGATAAACACGTGGTGGCATAGATTCATTGGAGGGACGACCAATTTGGCTATAGCAGCCCTAAAATTCGCCCTCATATAGAAAAAACGCCTTCAATGTAATAAGTTCCAAAATATGCATACATACTTGAAAGAACAATTCAACCAAAAAAAATCTCAACAATCATATATATATATATGTATATACATATACATATATATGTATATATGTGTGTGTGTGTGTGTGTGTGTGTATTAAAAGTGATTCACCATGGAAGCCCAATTTTACACCGTGGCTACGTCCACTTGGGAAAATATCTTGTACTTTCTAGGCAAGTATACATGAACTTGGGCATCATTAATCACGATAAACGACTCATCAGCCTAATATTTCATTACATACAAGGGCTCCCAAAGAGCAAATGTCCCCGATTCGAACCCGGGTGAGGAGCGCAACAACCAAATCTCCCAACCACCCGAGCTACGCCCAATGGGTATATATGTGTGTGTGTGTGTGTGTGTGTGTGTGTGTGTGTGTGTGTGTATGTATATGTATCTACATATACATATATATG
>LPNX010603781.1:50770-73032 GCA_001517045.1 Pseudotsuga menziesii
TGTATGTATATATGTATGTATATATATATGTATGTATGTATATATGTATATATATACATATATATGTATACATGTATATATATATGTATACATGTATATATGTATACATGTATATATATATGTATACATGTATATATATATGATATACATGCATATATACACAGAGATACTTGAAACAATAAGTTCCAAAATAAAATGAAAGAGCTTAAACACGCACAAAGCAATGCTAGTGTAATGAATTTGATGGGTCCTTCCCTCTTATTTCCGTAATAGCAGGGAGTAACTATAAGACTTTGAATTCAATTTAGATTGTTGGTGTCATAGATTGTTGCAAGGATGAGAAAATAGAATATTGAAAGCGGGAGAGAAAGTAGCCATCTTGGAAATAGCTCTAAGTAAGATATTAAGAAACAGAACTTGTTACTATGCCAGACCACACAAGAAAAAAAATTAAACTAAATTAAAATTAATAAAGATAAACAAAATAATAATAAATTAAACTAAAGTTGATAAAGACAAACAAAAGACATGCAAGGAACTAAAGTTGCAATAAAATTGTGAATACCATCCAATGCAATGAGTACTAAGTGGACTATTCAAAACCACGAGAAATTGGTCAATTGTTACTATACTCCTGAGATATGGGTCATAGACTAATGACTTACACGACGTAAATAATCCCAAAAATAATATATCATATGTTGGAATGTGAAAACCCCTCAATTCTTAAAATTAATACTTTATAGGGCCCCTTCTTAAACGAAGTGTTTTTTCCATTTTTGTTGAGGGTGAGATATAACTTTAGATATTAGGTTTTATTTGGCCACTAAAAGTTCAATTGCAAATAGCCTGCAAAATTTTATAATTAAAATTTTTAAGCGAGATGTGTTAATATTTTGAGAAAATATAGAGATGCTTGAACTTTAAAACTTTTATCAATTCATCACTGCACATATGAATCTCATAAATAAATCAGCCACATAAATCATTCATCCACAAGAGACAAGATGAAAACCTTCCAAACATGGAGGATGAAAAAACCAACAATTATTTGAGTATGATAGATAGATTTGTAGAGAATGGATTACAACACATAAGTAGATTGCCGATAAGAGTTGTCATATCAACAATACAGAAGAGAGATACAATACAACATTGTAATCAACTGTAGTGAAATTTCCAAGTGCCTAGCACTTCAATAAAAATTCAAAGCACCTAGAATGCACAATGGTAGTGAATGGAAGTCTCTAGAATAGTCATGGGATCATTACATAACACATAGATAGAGAGGAACTTAACTGAACTGATTCCATGCAAACATTAGCACCCTCCCAAGTATTAGTGCAAAACAAGCACTTAAGATTCTCTTGCATGCAGAATATATGCACCCTCCTTTCCTCGTTTAGCTTTAGATAAATGTTCACTAACTTGAACTAAATGTGAACTAGCTGAATTGAATGTGAACTGACTGAACTAATTGTGAACTAATTAAACTAAACACAATCTTCAATTGAATGCATGACCATAAATTTAGAAGACTAATTGAATGTGTTTGGTGCTTCATAATTAGTGTCTTCCATGCAAACATTTGCATGGATATTCTTAGTTAACTGAATGTTTATCACTTAGTTAACATGCTAACTTAAGTGTCATTAGTGCTTCACTCTTAGTGCCATCCATGCAAAACATTTGCATTGATCTCTGTAAGTTTCTTTTAATTAATTGAAACACATAAGCTTTATTAATTAAATTACATTATTTACTATTTTATCTTTGTATGGATCTCAGAGAGATTCCTTATTTAATTAATACATTCTTTATTTTCAACCAAGGCTTTACTGAGGCCTTTACAATTCGAGTACACGTGAAGGCATGCATAGGAAATTCAAATTCATTCTCTCTCTATGCTTATCTCTTTATTATTTATTATTTACTGCATGGTGCACATATGTATTTATTTCTCCATATTATCATAGCATACTCATAATAATTATTCCATACCGATGATCGTATATATTGCCTCGGGCCATATATTCATATGCTAAATTAATTCACTCTATGGGTAGATAAGCCCTAAAGGAGACTTATAGCACTCAGTGACCATGACTAGCAATATATCACATAGTATAACCACATGACTTGATACAACACAAGTCCATTTCCATAATTGGAGATCCATTCTCATAGGGTATCATTTATGAGAATAGTTGACTTGATACAACACAAGTCTAGACTTGATTCAACACAAGTCCACAATCTTGATATAACACAAGACCAATCTTGATACAACACAAGACTCCAATCTTGATACAACATAAGATCATAGTACAAGAATCCCACCTCACCACATGAGGCCATAGATAGGACTTGATAGAGCACAATGTCTTGAATCGGTACCCCACAACTCTCTAACTTGATACAACACAAGTCTCATAGAATGACTCCTAATGTTATACATTTAAAACTCCCTCTTAGTGAGGAAGACATTCTCTGCTTTACCAGGCATTTTCTGCCAAACCAAGATTTATCTCGAAATGATTAAACTCTGTCACTGACAGCGGCTTGTCCACACATTTGCAATTTTCTCATCAGTAGTTATGTACTAAAATTTTACTTTACATGGCCATGACTTCGATGAAGTGATACTTCATATTAATGTGTTTCAACCTAACATGAAACACCAGGTTCTCGGAAATCTTGATTTAAAACAACAATAGGCTTAACTCTTTCACCATACTAGGTAGCATACTAAAACTACACTACTCCTTGGCAAGTAGTACTATTTGAAAAATACATTTGCTTATGTAGTACTCTCTATCGTACAACTTTCTTCTGTAGTACTAGCTACAATACACTTAATTTTTATAGTACTAGTCGCAATTTACATTGCTTTATCTTAGGCTAAAATAATAGTTGGATAGCATAATAGTTCTACCATGTATCAAATACAATAAAGAACCTATTCTAATGTACCTCAAAGGTATTCAAACATATTCTTAGTAACAAGCTTAAAATACAACAAGTCTGCTAAGTACATTAAGAGACCAACTAGCTACTTAATCACAATAGTATCATCTAGATCCGATCCCAAATGCAATTTCTTTTGAAACTATGGATTTCATATCCATCATATACAACATATTTAAATGTGTAATATCATGTAGAAAGAAATTCTTATATTTTCTTTCAATCTTCAACATTTGTTGACTTCAAGAATCTTTTATCATTTGTAGAAGTTATCTGTGATCTTTCCATTCTTTGGCATGTTCTTCAAGGCCTTATCACTTTCATAGTGATTTCATATCCTAGTACCCCACATAGCCAACTGTATGGCTATCTAACCTATCCAAGGTTTTTAACTATTATCTAACAGTCTAGACTATAACTCTTCTTGAGTATCCAATAGTCCCTAATATTTTGACCATATCTCTGCTCATGTGGATTTTCTCCACAAGATATCACATCCCCCGGCTTCTTGATTCATGTACCGTGACTAACTGGTGGGGACTTTATTTGTTGCTTCTTGTGAATACACATCAATACTCCCTATTCAATTGGAGGAGTCTTTCAGTACTAGACCAAGCTTGTCCCGGACAGAGGCTTAGTAAAAATGTTGGCAATTCTACTCATATGTGGATGTGTACAGAAGTTACATAAATCCTTTCTACATCATGACTTAGATATAAATAAATAGTAACTTGTAAAGCTTTACTACTTTACAATATGCTCTATCTAAACAACATATTTGATGTGATCTTTCTCGATCATTGTACCACTAATACAAAATGAGAGATAACTGACCAAAATTAACCAAAATCCGCATATAAATTACCACTTTTGATTTTACGATCGCTGGTGGCTAATTTCCAGTCTCTTATCACTCGACCATAAATGTGATCATATTTAGTATGGTCTTTTATAGTTGGTCTTGTGGTCATTAATTTGGTTGTATATTTGGTCATTAATTCGGTCATATATTTTGGTCATTAATTATCACAATTAATGATTAAATATATGACCAAAAAGATGACCAAAATAATGACCACAAGAAAATCTATAAATGAGCAAACTAAATATGACCACATTTTTTGTCATGTGATAAGAGACCGGAAATTAGCCACCAAAATTGTCATTTAGTTGTTTATATGCTAATTCTGGTTGTTTTTTTTGTCATTTATCTCTTATTTTTTTGTCACTAATTTAGTCATTTTTGGTCATTTTATATGTGAATTTTGGTTATTTTGTTTGGTCACTAATTTAGTCATTTTTAACCGATATTGAAATATCATTAGGGCAAAGAGGAATCGAACCAGCAACCTCCTACCTTTAAGGCAGACACTCTTCCATTGAGCTAGCACCATTTAAGAAGTTTGGAACCTAACTTGCAAAGTTCTCTATAATGGTAAAAAAATATCAATACGTGCCTTTGAGTATCTAATGGCTGGTAAAGGATGATAGATTGCATAAATTCATAAGATATGATCAAGCAAGTTATGAAAACCATGCACATATATATGGATTCAAACGTGTCACAAGTAGGATTTGAACTTGGGCATTACCCCCACCAAAAGATTTTCCAAGCCAAAAGCTGGCTTTAAAGTGCAAATCCCCATATTGATATGATAGCATCCTCCCTCACTATCCATTAACATCACTGGCCATTTCAGTGTCATGTCATGTGTGTCTTCTTTGGCTTGTGGTTGTTATCTACGTGATGACTATAATAATTGCAAGTATAACTATTTTAGTAGCATATCTCTATATTGGGATTCCATACCACATAAATAATCTTCTCCTTATTCATATCATTATTTCCAATTGCTAAATATGTATAATATATAAAGTCATAGTGCATGTCTCCAATGAATTTATGATATAAAGTTGGCACATATTCCCATTGAAGTTATGATAGACAGTTCATTTAGGAAAAACTATAGCATAAAACAACATGTCAAGAACATGTTTTGGATAGATAAAGGAAGAGGATAAAGTATCATCCCAAGAGCTACGGAACAAGGTCCAAATGGGATGACACATAGATCCTCCTCTTTTGGACTCAAACTATTTATTTCCTAAATATGTTAATTCTGTCAACATGAAAAATATAATTTATTGAGTTAGGTACAAAACCCTAATCAATATTTCCACGTATACAATTGAATATAATCTATTGAAATTTTACCAAAAAAATGTATTCACCAAATCGGTAGCATAAATGAATGATTTTATACGAGCTTGATATTGTTCAGTTATAAGTAGGCCATAATTCCATATGAAAAGCCCATAATATCCACATATCCATCATACCACCATACAATCCCATAGTCTCAAAATTGGGTGAGCTCTGAAGAATTTTACTTATTTTATTTACCAACCTATCTTCTATTATATACCTCACTTACTCCCACCACTTAACCTTAAAAATAACACCTACTTCAACCAACCTAACCAAATTAGATCACTGCCTTTACCCCTGCCTTACCCTTTATTAGGTGTTACCATACAACTCACCCACTTTATGATCTATACCTTTATCCCTGAAGGGGACTTTAGTTATATTTTTAAGGAGGAATCCATGGATAATGTGCAAGGGGGGGGCTTCCCACTGAGTTGTTTTTATTGAATCGAAGGATCCCCCCACCTTTGAACCCTGAAATATCTTTTTTGCCTCCCTATATATGAAATGATACGAGTCAATATGTTGTAGTAAATCAATACTTCATTAAATATCTTGCATGGTATTATATTCACCCTCAAGTCATTGTAAGAGACTTGGGTATCCCCTTTGGTGTTGGTTTGTCACCCCAACATAATGGATTCCACTCTAATTTGGTGTTGTACAAGGTGGTCACGTGCCACATGGTAGTGCCTAACTTTTGTGCGTGGTTCCTTATTAATAATTGTTCAAGACTGCCAGCACCACACTTTGACATTCGAATGTCATGTTTTATTACCAAACAAAGCTTCCCTCGACCACCTAGTCCTATGCAATCATAGATATGATGTGGAGAGTATTGCATTTTCACTGTGAAGCCAAATCCATAGAAAACAACCATGCTATGAAGACAGGCACGAGTTGTTGTTAATTACAAAAACATGGCATAATTGGTTAATAAGTTTGAAACAATACAAATATTATAAACAAGGGTTCAAGGAAGAACTTATGCCAAATTAAACAAAAGGAAAATAAATTTATGCATGAAACAAGCCTGAATGTAAAATCCTCCAATGATCATGAACATAGGAAAAACAATTGATGCCACTAAACCAGTCTATTTAATATCAGGAACTGCAGCATCTATCAACTCTCCAACTCCCTTCATGTTAAGAACAAGTTTGTCAAAGCAAGTGTAGTGCAACTATTATAGAGAGAACATAACTAGGAAAATGCCAAGGTTCTAAAAGTCACGTGATTAATAAAGAAAACAAAATTCTAATGGGAATATATAGAATTCAAATGATAAAATAAAAAATTACAAGTTACATGGTCTATGATGATTACTAAATATACTCTAAGCAAGTCAAGGAAAAATATAGATGCAATCCTTTGAAAACTGACCATGAAATATAGTATGCAATAGAAAATATTTGCATAAAAATTCCTCTATGGTATCACACAATGTGTTGCTTATTGCACTGAAGAGGCACTTTTTACAACCCAAGTGAGTGAGATGTGTCAAGTCTGCCATGATGACGTGGCACATGTCGACTCTAAGAAAAAAAATATTATAAAATATATACTTCAATTTATCCCATTTAGTTCTAGCATCCAGTGGCAAATCCCTATGCACTTTATGCACCATTCTCCAATTCCAGACTATCCACTATTGCTTGGATTTTTGGATGGTTACAAAACAAGGTTGTTGTTATTACAACATTCACAAAGTTTGGAATTTCTACTCGTACTCTAGCCAAAATAAATCCAACAGTATCTTTCAGCCTTAGGAAAAATGAACGTATTAACTCACTGAACTTCACCCACTTTCAAATGTGTTTCGTGTTACATTATTTTCAAGTGATAACAGATCATAATTAGTTGTGAGGAATTTTGAATTCTAGTGGATGTGCTAATTGCTTTGTTTCAGTCGAGAAAAATGCTCAAGGCAAAATTCTGAGTTATTAAAGACGCAGATTGCCTACTTCTGATCATATCAAGAAGGGTAGTTGGTAACATGGTTGCATTAATTTTCTAGTTGGTAACATGGTCGCATTACTTATTGGTTCAAGTAGGGATCAAGTGGGTTTAATTATATCTTCTATTTATGGGTCTTCAGAGTCTCTAATATTATATTTATTTTGATCAATCCTTAAAATATATTTGGTTGTAGGAAATTTATATATGTATAATTAGATTTCTATCTATAGTGTATATATATTTCAATTAATATGCATCTGAATATAAATTCCAACATATATCCATTTTAGGTTTGGTTCTACCAAGCACCTAGAAAGTGTTAACCTTGAGGAAATGTTTGCACCTTAAAGGATTTGACCCCTCATGGCGCTTGGTAGAGATAGAGTTAAGGTGGATCTATGTTGGTATAGTATGCACTTATTGATACATGTTGGCACATCACTCATTTTCCAAAAATTCTTATTCAATGGGAAACACAACAAACACCAAACAACCCTGTTATAGGTAGTATTATTTTGCAGTATTTGTTATAAGTAGTATTATTTTCTCAAAACTGACATATGATGATGCAAGTGTTAGCCACATGACAACATCTCTATTATACTGGACCAAAGATGCACCTTGCTACCATCACGTGCAAATACATGGTGGCAAACCAAACAAAATATTTCCTTCATCATTTTGTAAATGCCCCAATATATTATAGCATGACATTTGCAACCATGTAAAGGGGATTGTATGTGTAAGAGGATACAACCAAATGTGATCAACTAGAGATGCGGGTGGAGAAACTGGAAAAGCAAATGGAGATTTTAAACATCATTTAAGATTTGTTGCTGCAAAGACTAGAACTGATGTGGAAATTTGAAGCATGTCTGAGCAATGGAAAGAAAGACTAGATGGTGAATCCAAGGGAACAAAGAACATTCCAATAAAATAATAAATTCATAAACTCCATGCATAGTATCAGTTCCAACCCCTATTGTGTTTTATGATAGGTTTTGTACTATTTTTTAGCCACAATTTTAAATTAATATATTTATCTAGATTAATGGATAGTGGATAAATAGTTCGACATCTTACAAATGACAACCTTGAAAGCACATAAGTGATCAACAAAATCAGTCAGAGATACTGATAATCCATGCAAGTAGACTGCTATCTTTTTGTTGTAAAAATGCGACCAATATGCAAGGATATACTTTAATCTATCCATTTTGTAAATATATTAAGGAGTGTCATTTCTAGCCCACCATTTTGTACTTTTTCTGAATATGCTAATTTGAAATTTATTCACCTAACCAAAAATGAAACAACTACAATTACAATAAAAAAAATAAGATCATTTGCAGCAGTCCACAACGTTCAAGATATGGAAAATTTAGAGTTCCTTTTAGATAAGTTAAACATTATTGCTTGGAGAAATTGCTCACACAATATAATGAAGGAACTGCAAGAACAAGAACTCATTAAACAAAAAAAGCTTCTGACATTGTATCAACATATTTATGCATATAAAACAATGAAAAATTATGTAACACACATCAAACAAAGTGTTTGGTAATGTAAATATCTAGAGAAGCTAATGTTTTGTCTAAAATGAAAATACCTTCATGTTGTAACTTTTGATCTCACAAAGCTAAGCCGAGCCAGATAGTTACTCTCTGCTAAATCAGTGGAATTTCTGCTCTTCTTGGTTTAATGTATGAATATCCTCTTTGATTTCTCTCATGTGCTTTACTGGGTCCTGACAATAATTATGAGACATAAAATTAAAGAACTGTACTTTTTCTTTTGACCTTTTCCAATTAGCTAAACAACATAAAAATAAAAATGAAGGTGTTGTTGACTAAGTTTTCATTGATTCCAATGGTGTCTGGCCATTGATTCCAACCGTTGAGTCCTTGGCGCCCCTTGTGGAGCCCCTGAGGATTAGTGTTTAGTTTGTGGTTGTTTGTGTCATAGGAGCCCTTTTGACCTTGTTCAAGCCCAATCTTGAATCCCTTGGAGGCCTTGGAACAATGGAAAAATACCTCGTTACCCATTGACTTCGTCAAGTGCCCCCAAGTTGTATCTCGGTCCCATTTGAGTCCATTATCGAGTTCCTTGATCTTGGTTGATCTTTGGTCTTTGTGCTGCTTGTTATGCTTGTACTTGTTTTATCTCTCTTGATTGGTTGTTGGATAGATGATGTGGATCACTTGTGTAAGTCCATTGATGTGTTGATTCTGAGGCCCATTGGTTGCATTGGATGGTCTTGAGGTTGTTGAGTTCTTGTGGGGTCCTTGAGTCCAAAAGCTTAGATCTTGATCCTCTTGTATGTGGAGACTTGGGTCTTGGAACCCACACATATGGTGGTTTGATGGCCCTTGGATGCTATATGGTCATTGGCATTTTGTAGCCTTATGATCATACATATGAAGCCCTTAAGGTGTTGCAAAGTAGTAATGAGGTCTTTGTACCCCTATTTTGGGGTGTTGGTACTCTTATGGTGATGAATATATATAGTGGAACCATTGGATATGTTTTTAATGATATGGAGACCTTGAATATGATGACGATATTCTTGAAAAAGTATTTGTTCCCACTTGATTGGTGGTGTTGGGGTCTTTGATACCCTTGATATGATGAGTATATGGTGGAGACCTATTGTACAGGACAATACGACCTTGTAACCTAGGGTCTAAGGTTGCCAACTTACTATTAGACTTGTAGACAATCAACTTTTACAGAAAATGAAATGAGAATAGGAAGATAGTTTGGCTTACCCAGTTTATGACAGTTGATGCAAGCTTGATCTTCTCTCGCTTCAACTTTATCCAAAGCTTCTAGGGCTGCTTCTCTTCACCTGCAAAGAGCCAATTCTTCAAGCAATACCTCATACATATATATATCATAGGTTAGATTAAACACATATTAATAATATAAATGGCATCATTCATTAACCAATATACATGAGAAAAGCACAACACAAAGATTGGAAGAAGAATTCTCTCTATTAACAAATAGTGAATAGGTGAGAATACAACCTAGCTTCTGACACAAGGACTCCTCTACAACCGAGGACTCTGAGTTCTACTGCTCCATGACTCTAAAGGTATACCACCAGCATAACTTTTCTCTTCAAAAATTCATTCCTTAGCCCCATCCCAAGGCCTCTATTTATACATTGGGAAATAGAGTGGTTTCTAAGGTTAGGATGGTTGAGACAACTGGGATAGTTATGGATTAAGGCCCAATTAATCTCATCTAATCACAATTTATATTTTTTAATGTCGAATTAAGATACACACGAGTGTTTATATAAGCAATGCATGTATGATATGCTTGTTTCTCAAAGGGAACTCGCGTATGCAATGTACACGTAGGTTGCAATGCACATAGTCGCGTGTGAAACGCAAGTTGCAATGCACATAGTCGCGTGTGACATGCGAGTTGCAATGCACGTAGTCGCATGTGCAACCCTGCAATGCTGACTTCTAAAATTTCTGATACTCATGTCTCAGTGTACACTTTCAGCATAGCTATAACTTCGAGTTTCTTACTCCTCCACTTGTCCTTTATACACAGGGAATCTGATCATGTCTCCTACATGACAGATAAGTTTATTTGTCCTATCTGCAAAGTTGGAAGCTTCCTTGGGTCATATATGTGTCATGCTCATTGTTCAAGGATTTATCCCTACATCTTATTATTATCCCGATTCCATCATTATCTTATATGAGTATCATTTGTGTCTACCTTCTTGTATCCAGTCCCTTGTCACTCTTGTGATCCGTTGGAGGATCTATTGCCTTCCTCATCACAGTATGGTTTCTCATCAGCACTTCTTGAAGATGAAGACCTAGATTTTTGATGATGGTACCTTAGGTTTCACTATCATTTTGGTGAATTCGTTTGCTTCAGTTTGTCATTTTCACCTATTGATTGACAATCTGTTGAGTCCTTTCCATGTTCGACTTCAACACACTTATTCACATGGCTAGGATTGTACTGGTTCCCTTGGATTTCGATGAAGACCTTAGGTTCACATTTATAACCTAAGTTGCGCAAGACTATGTTATGATCAGTTACAAAGCTTCCATATTTTGAAGACTCATCATTGTATATTGTGGCTTTGATCCACCTTTGTAATATACGTGGTCTTGTACCCATATCATATGATGTAATCAAATATTGTAAAGCAGCTAGTGTTCCAGTATATTGAACATGGCATCCTCATATATGATTTTGTATATGATATTGATATGTATTTGTTTCAGGTACTTCCTTTGCTGCCTTGGACTTTTGAGTTCTCCAAGATAAAGACTGTAATATATTTCGGCCATCTCTTCCCTCTGACCTCACACATTAGGGGGCATCTATTATAAGCCAAAATGGCACTTCTTCGTCCGAGTGCTGACATTCACTATGTCGGTACACAAAAGGACAATTAGGATTGAAGTGGCCAAAACAATATAGATGTGCATGACCATTGATACATGATCTCTAGACCAACCTGATATATTTTTATTTTGAGATTTGGGTTGCACATGCAACTATGTGCATTGCAGTTGCAATGTTGCCACCATGTGTAACCCAAAAAGAATACCTCTTCCTTATCTTTCCTATTAAATTTTAACGAGTCCAGGAAAGTCAACTCGAGTCTCTCTTCATTTTTTACAAGCTTGAAGAGGGGAGATAATAATGCTTAATAATGTCACTGATTCGTGGATATTACGAGCCCAAACTAGTACATGATCATTGGTGTTTTCATGGTTAGAGAGTCTAAAAACTTTGAAGAATACTCCAGGGGGATGCTTTTTCGTCCAATTTAGTCTCTGAGGTCAGAAAAGTATAAAACATACCACAGAAGAACTCTCTTAGCTTTCGAAGAAGTAAGGTGCACATTTTTCGTACTTAGTCAGGGAGGTCCGAAAAAGGTTAAATTACCACCTACCCAATGCCCCTTAAAAAGCAGCTTATAGCTTGAGTTTTATGAGTGTGAAGGAAAGAAAGATCACTCGGAGAGATCCATTTGGTTACAAGAAATGGGGCTTACAACAGTAAACTTGATGCTTTGTTCTTTAGTGTTTAACGAGCATGGAAAAGGCATAAAGTACACTCATAATATTTTTCATGTTTAGGTCCAGAGCATGAAAAAGAGAAAACTAAGCTCATACCGGATGCTCCTTTTCCGTAAATTTAGTCCCTCAGGTCCAGAAAAGCGATAAACCTATACCTGAGAATACTCTTCTCAATTCCGTAGAAAAGAGAGTATTCATTTTTAATATTATTCCACATGGTCTGAAAAGGTGATAACCTACCACCAATGTGGATGCCCATTCACATATTCTTAATGATCCTGAATGGACAAGAAAATCCATTTTGAGGAGCTAGCCCTGGGCCTAAAGAAAATCTATGAGAGCAGGGAGCCTTATAAAGGGGGTAGCTTGTAAAAAGAGACCAAAATGAGGCTCAATTTAGCATGAAAAATAGCTAAGAAGGCTCCCCTGAACCTATGACAAATGCAGAATGAGTACCAAAAGACAACAATGTGTTCTAAGCTAGGGTACTCATGGAAGGAAGGGCCTATCCACAGAAGAACAATGGTATAGACAAGGTAATAATGGTGAAACACCATATTCCGTGGTCAAAGTAGTGATCCTAGAGTTAAAACGGATTAGGTATAGATGCAAAAAATGCATATGAATGACCAAAATCATACCCTATATGAGTGAATAATGAATTTAAATAACCTTGGACCTGTTGCATTAGGAAAAATTACATGGCATTACTTCAATTTATAATAATTTTTGAAACTATAGGCTAAAAACCGACAATTTGAAATTATTTCTATATATAGTCCAAAAATAGAAATAAAAAATACAATTTCATGTTTTTTACCCAATATAGGAAATTTTACCTCTGACTTCATTCACTCGATGTGGACAAACCAGTGGACCATTTTCGATTGCGCAAGTGCCAGGTAAGCTAGCTCTTCATTCTCTTCCATTTCAACTATTTACATTTTCAATTTTATGCAAATTTGGATGTTTTAAGCCTATCTTAAGGGGGTCGCACAGTACACACAGGTAGGCGACTAACACAATCGCGTACACGCATTTTACACGCGACCTGCCCGAAGGCAACCCGCGTGTCATACGTGACCTATCTAAAAGACAGTTGCGTGTACTACGCAACATAGGAAAGATAAAAAGGGGCCAAAATTTAAAGAATTTTCAAGGATTCTAATGTTAAATATTGGTCTAATGGGCAGGTTTAAACATGGTGTTGGAGTGGAGGGAGCGGGAACATGAAGATATGGACCGAGCCGCACTCTACAGTGCCCCCACTATGCAAGCTTTGCGGTAAAGTGGGCTATTGAAGTTCTTTTGTACTTCACCTATGCGGTCCAATGTCCGCTTGCTCGAGTTTTTGATTGGCTACTGGGACCATGACCTTGGGGCCCTTGACCTTCAGGGAAATTTTTTTAGAGGTGACACTGGAAGACATATACTTCATTACGATTTGTCTAGACAGGGAACACCTGCCAACCTCAAGAATACATAAACACTTACTGCACGCCTGGGAGTCAGAAAAAGGGATCATGCATCCCTATTGTACATATTAATAGCTTCACCCTGCAGGTGCTGGTGAGTACTATAGTGAGGGTTGCAGGATGATCATCTCTTCATCTTGCTACTCGAAACCAAATGAGAATTGTCGAAGAGTGCCTACAGGGAACTGTGTTTGACTGGTGCTCGGGAATAATCCCGATAATGAAAAAACAACTCTCTGACTGCAAGAGAGGCCAGCAAAAGAATTTTGGATATTCCAGTGTATTGGTGGCCTTATTTTTTGAGAGAGTGCCTACAATCAGCTCTGAGGTATCACTTCTAGTCTTCTCTCCTCGTCAGCCTAGACTGACTAGGTGGGGAGATATTTTCCTTCACCAGAGCGGCAGTGGGTCAGTTCATAGCGTGTATGACGATGATTTCTACTTGTGGTGGGGGTGGCAGTTACCGGCACTAGAGCATTTGCCATACGATGGTTTGGACTTTCGAGGTGACAATGACATTTTCCTCCCTCCTGGACGAGTATGGGGAGCTTTAGGTATTTTGGTTTTTTAATTTTTAAAATTTTTATGAATTTTTATCATAAAGATATATACATATGTATATGAGAGTTTTTAATCCATTTAATGTTTAAAATGCAGATATTGGACCCGTTCGTCCTGATGGGAATCCTAGGATGTATGTATGACCGGTGGCAGGGGAAGATCAGGGTTTGATCAGGGTACTTGAGGGGAAGCTGGCCAGGCTTACCCAAAGAGTCCCAACCATACGCATTGAGCAGATCCCTGCCATTATGTAGGAACTTGTTGTCGGAATTCCACCCACCTGGATACGCCTTATGAGAAGGGCGGCCAGGGATGTACTTGTCTACATAGAAGTTGTTGAGGCTGTTGCAGCTGAAGAAGTTGAGGAGGTCAGTGATCAGGGTGACCAGGGTGATCCGGATGACCAGGGTGGTCAAGATTAGATATAGGGGAATTTATGGATTGCGATCCATTTTTTTGTATATTTTTATATCTTTATACAGTTAGGACTAGATCTGAGGATCAAGAACTCGACCTATCTTATGGACAGATATTCACACACACACACACACACACACACACACACACACACACACACACACACATATATTGTTGGTTTATTTACATGTATTCACAATGTATCTGTTATGTATTTTTATAAAATGTGTGTCAAGTGCCAATCTAAGATATAGTTCTCATATGCATCAGTTAATGAATTTTGATTTCTTGGAATATGATTAAATGAAATAAAATCAAAATTTATTTCCAATAACCTAACTTGCAAAAACTGATGTAACAAAATAGGGTTTAGCACCTGATAAGCTCGATTGAGCTAGGAATCTACCAGTTGAGAGTCAAGTCTAACTTCCAACTCGGTGATACCACGTGACAAGGCATCCCATAAAAGCTCAATGACAACCCTGTATTCGGCCACGTTATTGGTAGCAAGACCTAGGCAAGCGCCTCTAGAGGCAACTAGCTGTCCTGAGAGTGAGTAAATAACCCATGCAGCTGAACCCAAGTTGCAAGTGTGATGGATAGCGCCATCTGCAAAACCTACGAACCACTCAGAAGACATCTGTAACAACCAACAGATGACATAGGAACACAAACCGGCTAACTATTGTACATAAAGTTACATACAACAAAATTACAAGAAAAAGTGTTAAGCCTAAGCATAGAACTTTTTCAGGTAGAGCCCATTTCTAGGCTCCGACAGCTTATTCCCTTCGAAATCAGTTAATTCATATGCCCCTTTCTTCAAAACTTTCAACACGACATAGGGTCCTAACCACGTAGACCTGAATTTCCCTACCTCTAGGGGTTCTTTGTCCTAGTCCCAAAGCAAGACAAGCTCCCCTTCAGAAAAAATCCTAGGTTTGACCGATTTATTATATTGATTTTTAACCCTATTTTTATGAGTCTCGTTTGCTTCCAACGCATTCTCTACGTTGTTCATCTAGATGTTCTAAATGTATCAAACATTCTTCCAGTTCAGTGGTGTCAGGTAACACATGAATGGCAATTTTTAATGATGGTATTTCACATTCAACCGGAGTTACTGCTTCCACCTTGTGAACGAGTTGGAAAGGTGAGAACCCCATGGCAGTTTTCACATTGGTTCGATAGGCCCAAAGTGTAGGGTACAGCATGATGTGCCAATTTGATCAGGATACGTCGATAGTACATTTGAGAATAGTCTTCAAGGTCTTATTGACTGCCTTGACTTGACCATTCGCTTGCGAGTAGAAATAAGACAAGTGCTCTTGTTTAAACCCTAGCATAGTATCCAATTCGGTCATCATGTTGTTTTGGAAATGAATGCCATGGTTAGTGACAATCTCTTTAGGAATACTGAAACATGTGATAATCTGGTTGAAAACAAAAAAAAAGCAGTTTCCCCATTAGCCTTGAAGGTGGGCATTGCATCTGCCCACTTTGTAAAGTAATCCACAGTGACAATGATGTATTTGTGCCCCCCAGTCGAGACTGGGTTGCACGTCACGTAATATATCCCCCACTTGGTGAATGGGCCCGCTGCAACGATGGGAAACAGTGGAGAAGGATGTGACCGCATCTTTCTGGTGTAAAGCTGACAAGGATAACAGAGCTTCACGACTTCCACACAATCTTTAAAGATCGTGGGCCAGAAATAACCGCCACGCAAAATCTTCTGGGTCGTTGCTAACCCAAATAAAATACCCCCACATCCTCTGCTATGGGTGTCACTTAGGATAGTCTTTACCTCTTCGTGGGTGAGGTACTTATGTGAAATGAAGTCTACCCCTCTACGGTATAAAGTATCCCCGATGATAAGGTAGTTTTTTGTATGTACGCATAGTTTGCGTCGTTCTTCCCGCGAAAAGTTTTTAGGACACTTCAAAGTCTGGAGATAGACAAGTATATCTCCATACCAAGGGTCAGAGGTGGAAGTCAAAAAAATGTGCTCATCTGAGAATGAGTCTTCTTCAATTGCTACATCCTCTTCTACTGGAAATTCTACACTAAGCTCTGCAAAAACTAAGGATTTTTTCGATTTGGCGGATTGAAAATCCAAGTCAAATTCCTGGAGAAATTTTGCATTAAGCTCTGCAAAAACTAGGATTTTTTCGATTTGGCGGATTGAAAATCCAAGTCAAACTCCTGGAGAATGACTATCCATTTGTTGAATTTGCCTCCAACTATGCGTCAGGACAAGACATATTGGAAACGATTGACATCTGCCACTACTGTCGTAGTCCTCAGTAAGATGCAGTGACACAACCTCTACACAACATACACAGCTGCTAAAGCCAACTTTTCAACGTGGGAGTACCGAATTTCACGACCAGCTAAAGCATGACTAAGATAATAGATGACATTCTCTTAGAGCTTATCATCTTCCTGGACCAGCACTACCCCAATGGTCGACTCGGATGCGACCAGATACAATATAAAATCATGAGAGTAATCTAGTGGATGCAATAAAGGAGCCAACATCAAAGCTTTCTCTAATGCCTTGAATGCAAGTTATGTGGTTTCATCCGATACAAATGGGGTTTCCTGCTTCAACAGGCACATGAAACCTTTGGTGATCTTGGCACAATTTACTATAAAATGTCAAAGAAAGTTAGACTTTCCCTATAGGCTATGAAGTTTCCTGATAGAATGAGGAGGAGGAAGATTTACAATGGCCTCAACTTTCAAAGGATCCACCTAAATACCTTTGTTAGAAACTATGAACCCGAGCAACCTACCTCACTCGACACAAAAAAACACACTTGTGGGGATTCAAGCATATTTTGTAATTCCTGCATCATTCAAAAATTAAGCACAGGTGATCTGGATGATCGATCCTCTTACGAGAATGTGTCGGTAGATCATTTAGATAGGGTTCGAAAATATTTTTGATGTCATGGAAGGACAAATTCATTGCCAGCTGAAACGTATCCCCTGCATTTTTCAATCCAAAAGGATTTTTTTTATACACAAATGTACCCCAAGGACAAATGAAACTTGTTTTATGTTGGTCTTCCGGCTTGATTTGAATCTGATTGTACCCAAAAAAACCATCCATAAACGAAAAAACCTCACTCCCTGCACAAGCATCAATGATTTGATCTATGAATGGTGTGGGGTAGTTATCCTTAGGACAAGATTTGTTTAAATCGGGAAAGTCGATGCATACATGTATCATCCCTTGCTTTTTATTGAGAGGAACATGATTGGATACCCACTCCGTCAAAGCGATCGGGTAAATAAAACTAGCTTTTCTACTTCATCCTTAACGATTGCCGCTTTATGCGGATTGACAGGTCTAAGATTTTGTCGAACCAGTTTGCCATCATGATAGGTTCGGATTTCATGTTCGACTATCAATGGATCTATGCCTATCGTCTCCTCATATGACTAGGCAACTCCTTAAATAAGATAGTATAGATAGCAATCTCCTCTGGAAAGCAGTTTGCGCCAATATATACATTTTCCACAACATTGAGGTTCGTAGAGATGTTGATAGAGGTAGTAACGGAAATATTTTCCATATTCCCCTTGACAAAGATTCCCTCCCTTGGTAAGGGATTGATCGGTATATCAGCATCACCTGCTAGTCTCACATGGAACTCTCGATTTTCAATCTTGCTTAACTCTGGAAGAAAGTAGGATCTACGGTGAAGATCTTCACAGATCTTATCTCGCCCACTCATAGCTTCCAAAATGGCTTCATCAGAAGGCAAAAGCATGTCTAAGAAATCTTCAGTATACAAAGATTTCTCTGCCCAAGCAGGAAGATAGGCTTCTTCTAGTTCCTTTGATACTGTAGGAGAAACCGGAACGGGATCAACAGTGGTATTAATTATTAGCTTGATAAGCTACTTCCACTATGGATAAGGGATCTTCAAGTTTGTAATGGGAAGGAAGGACCCAAGGATCTGTTCTATCGACAACCATTGCAATAGACTTCCCTACACTAGTAGAACCCAAGTAATTTATCGGGGCTGGGATATCGAATGTGCCCATTACCAATGAATACATTACATCTCCCAAGCTCTCTGAAGCAGGTTTGACCTAATCAACCAATGGCACGGTGGACTCATTAGTCTCCATATGGCCTTTCTGAGTGAAACTGAGTTGGTCAACAATAACCAACTTCCCTTCGTGTGGAAACACTACCACTCAAAGAATGACCAAGGAAATGGCACACATAACATAAGTCCAACTTCTCCCCAGAAGCAAGTTATAATCCAATGGGGCATCAGTCACTTCTACTTCAACAAACACATCCTTCCCTGCCAACTTAATCTCAAAAGCTGGTACGATACCATGTGGACGAAATGACCTTCCATCGAAAGTAGTAAGTAGGGTGTTCGATGGAACTAGCTCTGGAGATCCAAGAGCCTTTCAGTAAGACAAATACATGACACATGTGGAAGCACCTTCTTCAACAAGTGACCTTCCAATGGTTTTTCCACCATGGATGACATATATTGACAAAGCCACATGATACAGCAAGTGAATTTTGACATCAGACAAATTAAACTTCACCATAAGGCTCGACGAATCCATACTACCTAAGGCTGCTAAGAGTGTATCTCATTGGGTGGGACAACTCTGTAGCACCTCCAAAGCTGACATCGCATAAGGGGTTTGGGATAAATCTTCAACTACAGAGTAATTGGTTGCATCCCTTGTGTTATGATTGTGCAATGCTTTCTTGAAGACACCTTTCGATATCTTAGGCATAGGTTCGGAAGGTTTCTCAATTGTGAGAGGGTTAGAAGTTTCACCTATAGACTTACCCTTCTCAAGAGCCTTCGTCTCATAGTTCTTATTTCTAGTCTGGAGCAAGGTTTGGGATCAAACCATGTTGATATAAGGTTGGTCAGGGGTACTAGCATTGCCCCCAGCTATGTTAGAAACCGAAGCTGCATTATGTCCTTGGGGAAATGGATCCTTTAGGACAGACGGTTGTTGATTTTTGAACAGCTTCTGACCTTGATCTATAAGAGGGCATTGATGGGTAAGGTGATCTTCCTGGCACAACTTACAGGGAAATTTCACCTTCTTCTTCTCTTTCCCCCCCCCATCAGCATTATTTGTGGGTTTAGGCTTGTTTTGGTTTCCCTCACCTTTCTTCCCCTTTTTCGTTTTCCCACCGGGCTACTGATCGTGCTTTCGGGAGGATTGAGCAAAAACATTTACATTTTGAGGTGAGGGGGCAGCCTTTGCTGCTTTCGCTGTAGATTGTTTAACGGACAACTCATGGAGTTGTTTTTCCAAAGACTCTACAGTGGGATATTTAACTAAACCAACCATGCCATTAGCATGGGGTCCAGGATTAGGTTTCTCGACACTATGTGTTGGTTGCGGTGCATCAGGGATGATTTCATATAGTATCCTAGACTGAGATTATATCAAATCTAATTGTTGGGCCCTGAGGATAAACTCTTCCTCCTTAGTTGCTCCCGAGGTGGATACATCCTTAGACATATACGGCAATAAGGACTTAAGGAACCATTCTAACAAAAACTCGGGACGGATAGTGGCCTTGATGAGCCTCTTCCGCCTTCGCCACTCTTGGATGTGATCTAAAATGTGAGTGGCTTTGTCCTGCTAAAAGGTGGACGATAAATCTATACCGGCATCATACCGGATAGGAAGTTGGAAGTGGTTAAGGAACACATTGGCTAAGTCCCAAAAACTGTCAAACGCAACAAAGGGCAATTCAATGTACCACTTTGTTGCGGCACTAGTCAGAGTTCTTTGGAACAATCTCAACTAAATGATGTCATCATTTAGTGAGTTGGAAGAGCACCACAAGTGGAAAGTGGTGATATGATCCCTTGGGTCTTCACCAACTTTTCCCTCGAATTTTGGAATGTCTAAGGGTAGCTTAGTAGGGACAAGTGCCCAAGTGGCATCATGTTTCACTGAGTCATTCATTAACTTGGACAAATATGGCAAGTTTAAAGTTGTCAGGAACAGAATTTTGGGCCTAACCAGAGCCTGAAAAGTACGAGCTTGGGAAGTAGAAGGACTTGCCCTCTAGTTCCAAAATGTAAAGGCCGGGTTTTCCCCAGCTACCGGTTGTGAAGTAGTTGGACTACTTTGAAATGGATTCCACCCATAAGCCAGTGGATTATTCTTGTGTGGTGCAGTGTATGTGGTTTGAGCCGCCCCAGTTGATACTAGCGTCTGGAAAATAGGAGCAGGTATCCCTCCTCTAAAAAGTGAAAAGGGAGAGCTCATGAATGGAGATGAAACCAAAATTTGGAAACCTTGACCATAAGAGTTAGTATTTCCAAACTGCATCCCCACATCTACAGGTGTAGGGCCTACATAAGGAGTGGATGGGGGAATGTGCCCCCCATTCCATGGGAAACCCTGGACAAATGAAGAGGATCCAATAGGACCACTCTAAGCAGTGTGTGCAAAATAGGGCAAAGCAAAAGGTGCACTAGGGATCCCAATAACCACCCCACCAGAAGAGCCTACTACATTTGTGGAAGTCAATCGTTGAACCACCCGGCTAGCTAGAGTTAAAGGAGTAGTAGGTATGTTTTTTGTAGGAGTACCAACTGGGGGAGGTGGCACTCCTTCAGCCAGAATGGCTGAGATGGGGGTAGATGGACCCTCTCTTGAGCTAGCCATAAGTCTACTCATAGGAACACCAATAAGAGGTGAATCAAATGGAAGAACCTGGACGATCACAGCATCGTTTAAGTCAATAAGAGGTGAATTAAAGTTTCTTGTGAACTCATCATCCTACAATTCTTCTTTCTCTACTGCGGTTGTATCAACCTGGTTTGTCCTAAGTTCTAGTTCACCTGAAACTTCATTGATTCCTACCAGTTCAAAGGAACCATCTGTATCTAATCTCCATCTTTGAGGGGGCGGTGGAGGCTCCACTATAGTAGCTGGAGGAAGTTTTGCAACCTTCTTGAACTTCTAAGAGGTTGGCCCTCCACGGTTAAAAAATTGAATTTTCACACACCCTAGGGTGGACTAAACACACAAAAAACCACACAGCAATCACTACAAAATTTCCTGAAGCCAAAACAGACACAAAGGGTGTAAGATATGCTTTCCAAAATAAAGTTGAGAGATAGTTACTTGGTGTCCCTATAGATTTTTTTAGGCACAGGTGGAGGAATCACCCACCGCCCTCCCACACCTTCTACTGAGGTTACCTTCCAAGCCCTTTCAAGGTCAACCAAAAATAGCCTTTCGGTGTACTTGTGTATGAACCCTAGATGTCAAAGAGACTAAGGATACCGCAACTATACTGACATTCTGGAGGCACAATCGCAAGCTTGGTTCGTACGCATGGGCAGGGTAGCAAATCCCAAAGACCCCCAACACCAGTACCGCACGGTGTTACAGAGAGAAATTCCTATGGCTTGGGGTACCACAACAGATAACTTTGACTCCAGAAATCAATGTTTCCCAATATGCAATAGAAATAAAGTGTCTAACACTAAAGGATCAGACCTCGTACCTTATTCCGGACGGTTGAAGTAGATCCCCATTGAGCTTTCCAATCTTCAGCTTGAATTGATATAATACTTC
>LPNX010603781.1:73209-132623 GCA_001517045.1 Pseudotsuga menziesii
TACAGTTTCATTGCTTTAAATCTCTCTATATGCCTTCAATGTACCAAGGGGTTCCTTATATAGCTTTACAAGGGATAATAAAGGGTCGAATCCGCGATCTCAAGGCATATGGAAGGCCAGGAGTCAAATGAGTCGGATCCATGTCAAGGAAAACTCCAAAATGATTTGGACTATGCACACATCCCAATGTACACGGATATAGGGGTCAAACTCGCGTATGTACACGGTTATCGGGGGAAAAGCCGCGTATATCATCTTTTATATAGTTTTTAGGGATGATCAAGGAAACATCAAAGGATAAAATATGGTCCATGGGGTCTAAAGAGTCTGCAGCGGGACAGGGGAAGGCCATACAAAGTGTGATTCACCAAGAGTAGTGAAATCCGCTATAACAGATGCCCCCTAATGTGTGAGGTCAGAGGGGTCATACGATGGCCGAAATACATTATAAGTCCATCCCAAAAGTGGAGTGATGAAGGATCCCAAATGGAAGACCAGCCACCCAATCAGCATAGTACAATGATACAACTCTGCATATAACTGCAAGTACATATAGCAGTCCCAGATACATAAGAGTACAATGGCCATGAATAGGCATAATACATGATATCACATATGTGGTCATCGCCACGTACAATATACATAGATCAGAATCTCCATAATGAAGATATACAAAGGACCATGATCTCCAAAATGGCTAAAGATATACAATAGATCAAGATCTCCATAATGGCTGGAAATGTCTGACATACACTAAAATCAAGTCACGAGAGCTGAAATCTCATGAACACTGGCACGATCAAGGAGGTAGCATATAAGAGATGCCACCAGTCTGGAAGGTATTCTACACAAACCGCTACAAGTACATGTCCTACTATGCGAATAGAGGTGTCGAGGTCAAACATAGTAGTCCATCGTCTGATTACCGGTCATTGATGTATACCGTTAACAGACGCGAGATTACCCATTGATAATGATAATGGGAATCAAGGTACTAGAGTGCAAACTAACAAGTGTGAATAGATGTGTTGAGGCCGAACACTTGAGAGAATCCATCAATCATGGGACATTGATGTATTCCCAAGAAACTGTCTATGGCGAGAGAACCTGCCACTGATGACTGCAAGTCTCAAGGCACTCAAAAGGACTCTAGATTCCAATCCCAGAATAAATGATCTGAAGTCGATGGGATGAAATCCGCTGGAAGGAGGGCATTAAGGCATCCCCCATCATCCAACACGAGGTACTCAACAAAGCTATCTAATGTGGAAGGACTCGATCATAAAGTGCATGAACCAGTAACTGTACCAGGAATGGCCGACATGCAAAGTCAAGATAACTGAGGAATGGCCAACACAGGTTTCAACTTCCTTCGAACAAGAGCATAACGGCGTATGGTGACTGAATGAAGGCAGCATAGACTCGATATACAAACTGGGACATCTCTGTGACACATGAGGCATCAACAGAGGCTCCATAGGGACTGGAAGCTTAACCAATCGGTGGAGATAAACTCAAATAACAAGTACAGCTCCTAAGTCAAACTATAACCCAACCAATGGATGTGATATACATTGCTCTGTTCGAAGGCTACACGACTCGACAGCTGCCAAAAGATAACATCTTTCCTTGTCCGGCTTTTTGGTTTTTTGATTTTTTTTGGACTTTTTCAGTTATTTGAAAAGCTTGAAAAAAGAATAAACTAGCTTTGTAGTTACAAACTAGGAGGAGACGAGTGTCATAAGGGCAAACAAACTAGTTCCAAGCAGTGGAACATACCTATGCTCAATGCAAGGATACATGTGTAGGATATCGACACTCGGGGGAAAATCCCCTCCCGGTAAAAAGGGAATCAAGCTGCGAAGGATAGAAAAATGGCTCTGCATGGCTAGTCATGAGACAAGCTCGGGCTATATGGCTGAAACGCAATGTCAGGGGAGCCGGCATAAAGCTCAATAAGGTAGGTAAAGCTCATGATAATGCATTCACAACTTGACATAGGGGGAGTCCAGAGGGAAACAGGCCAGGATAAGATCAAGAGGAGTATGAGGCTCTTGCGAAATGTCATGGCAGTACTATACAACGGACTCCCAGACCTAATATAGGACTCACAGCATGGGTACCAAATGCAAAGGGGAGTTACCTAGGACACCCATGTATAGGAAAGCTCTACCATTCACATAGTACCACTTCTAACAGCAGCAGGAAGGTTCTGTGATACCATGGAATGGGTTTGTACCTAAGGTTAAGATGGAACGGTCATAAGGCAATGCATAAGTGCAAGCGGATGTGAAATCCTAACCTATATGCCAGTTCAGACATAATACCTGTGATAAGCACGAACAGGTTGAAACCCTGGAGAGAGTGTACAAAAAGTGGACCCTACATGACAACCATATTAGTCCAAAACAACCCAAAATAGTCAATAAAGAATCCACACTATAGGATATAGGGAGGAATGATCATGACAAATGCACCCAAAGGAAACAATGCGGTGAACGATGGGACATAAAAAGGAAAGTAAGGTGTAGACCCAACATTGACACATACACTACCACCCCAGTGAGGGTGACCACTGGTGTAAAGACCGATCAAAGGGAAAAAAATCCTCCACAAATGGAGTAGAGGATGGAAGATGACCATTCCCAAATCTATGAGCACGATAAGGGGCTGTGATGCCCCCAAGTCTGACACCAGGGTCCATACTAGGACCAAGAACGGGTGATAAGATACCAGGCATGTCGAAAATAAAAGGACCTAAACTCAAGAGAGCATAAATATACTCAAGTGACCACAATCCCGAAGGCCAACTAGCGCACAAAGAGCACACTCCTAAGAAAATCTACAGCCAAAATACAAGCAAACCAAGGGGAGGATACATGAGCTCCCGAATGCAACAGGTATGTCTCGCCTAGGAGAGGCCCGAAACTCCCATACACTATAAGCAGAGGTATGTATCCAATTATAATGGCCCTCAGCTTCAATGCATAAAGCGACTGTGCTGTCTGACCTCTACCTGGTCGGGACACCTGCAGAATAACCTCTACAAGTACCCCCTCGATATCCTAGGTAAGGTCACTAAGGTCACCTCAATATAATCAAAGCTCAGGCGGACAGTCACAGGCGGGATTGACCGTATGGGCAGGGTAGCAAAGCCCGAAACTCTCGAAAGAGCCCCCAGATACGAATACAATCCTGGAAATATCTTCGGTGCTACTCAGTTATGACTAGGGGTCATCCTAATCGATAACCGCTCACACTGCCTCATGCTTAACTCCCGTTTGAGAGGAGGATACTGAGAACGATGGTTATACCAAGGATTTCACACACTCCCTAGACAGACACCTAGATGTTATTGTTTAGTGATCTTGGAGAATTGACTTACAATGAACTATTCCAAGATCCTAAACCTAAGCTTGTTGGTGCACCCTATAAAAGAAAAAGAGTGTAATTCATTTTAAATTAGCGTTGATTTTAATTGGCTGTAATTACTCAAAGGGAAATGGCCATGCAACTAGTGAAGTTATGACTCAGCAGTGAAGTAAATATGCACACCATAACAAACAATGCTAAGTGCAATCTTTGTCAAATGAAAAATAGGGTATGCCACTACATGAGATGCATAAATATATATTCCTTTCCGAATGCTAATGCAATCCTTCCTATATGAAAGCCTAAACACAACTCTCATCCAAGCAATCCAATGCAAGTACCTCCTCAAATCCCTATATAAGATGCAACTAAGAGTGCAACTACTTTGTATTTTTCAATATAAAAGAATGAAAAATAAAAATAAAAACTCTCAGTCTCTGCAGCAAGTATAAAAGACAATCCCAGCAAGACACCAAGACAAAAAGAGTAATGCACTAATGGCAAAACAAAAAGGAAAAATGACTAAAACTACTTTCAAAGAAAAATCAATGAAAAAGCGGTCTCTGGTCACAAAAGAAGCATCCAACAGACAACATCAGACCCAAGGAAGACCCAACCACACTCACAACCCACCCAGCAACTTCCCACAACATCAAACTCACCAAAAGGGAGGATGTATGCGACTGTATAAAGAACAACTGCATATGTACGCGACTTTTGGCCAAAAACCTGAGTGTATATGTGGATTTTGGCCAAAAACCTGCGTGTATACGCGACTTTTGGCCAGAAATCCGCGTGTATACGCGACTTTTGGCCAAAAACTTGCGTATACAGAGAAGGCAGTGGTAAAAAGTAGGCCACAGGTCAAACAAATAAAGGGGAGTGTCAATGGATGAACATACTATAACATGCAACACAGAAACAAGGAGAAACAAAAAGCAAGTCAATAATATCAAGCCCATTGTGCCGATAAAAACCCCCAAATAAAAACAAGGAACATCCCCAGTGGAGTCGCCAATTCTGTTACGGAGAGAAATTCCTATGGCTTGGGGTACCACAACAGATAGCTTTGACTCCAGAAATCAATCTTTCCCAATATGCAATAGAAATAAAGTGTCTAACACTAAAGCATCAGACCTCGTACCTTATTCTGGACGATTGAAGTAGATCCCCATTGAGCTTTCCAATCTTCAGCTTGAATTGATATAATACTTCCTCAACAACAAGTAAACAATACAAGCATACTATATATCATGGTGTTAGATCTATTCTAGCATATATAATCAATAATGTAAAAGCATTTGACATATTCCAATGGATACAATATTCAATCAAATACACATCATTGGACAAGGAAAGATAGTTCTTATTAATATAAATCAGAGATTACAAGATAGATACAACCTCTGACGGCACGTCTGTGAATTGGAGAAACTGAATCCCCCACTTGGGCCTCCACCACCTCAATCCTCCATCTCACGATAGCAAGCTCACTAGCAAAGGGCACGCTTGGAAAGAACACAACAGTGCTCCAAAGGGACAAAGGGATGCAGACTCAAGCATAAATTCCGGCAACAATGGACTATAGTTTTGTTTCTTTCAATCTCTCTATATGCCTTCAATGTACCAAGGGGTTCCTTATATAGCTTCACAAGGGATAATGAAAGGTCAAATCCGAGCGATCTCAAGGCATATGGAAGGCTAGGAGTCAAATGAGTCGGATCTATGTCAAGGAAAACTCCAAAATGATTTGGACTATGCACACATCCCGATGTACGTGGATATATGGGTCAAACTCACGTATGCATGCGGTTATCAGGGAAAAATCCGCGTATATCATCTTTTATATAGTTTTTAGGGATGATCAAGGAAACATCAAAGGATAAAATATGGTCCATGGGGTGTAAAGAGTCTACAGCGGGACATGGGAAGGCCATACAAAGTGTGATTCACCTAGAGTGGTGAAATCCGCTATAACACACGGGCCTAAAGCATGGTATTGACAGAAGTCCCCAGATGCACAAATACCTTGGTCTATGCTTTAACAAGGAATCGGAGGGTTATCTCCTTAGTCCAAGCCTCCACACGGCCTCATGCTTAACTCCCATTTGAGAGGACATTCCTAGATACAATAAACATAGAAGAGGATTTACCTATTGATTGGCCAACTACATCTGAAATTAAACACTTGTGGAGAATTGAAACTCCCTAATCCACAAGTCTGGCCTAATCTAGTTGGTGTAGGAGCCTATAAAATAAAACTTACTAATAATTTTTAAATTATATTGTTCATTTTAGAAGGTTGTTTTTAGTCAAAGGTAAATGGTGTGAAACAATTTGGTGTTATAGACTTGATAAGAAAAAGAAAAATGATGTATAAAGTAAATTTCAAAGTAAATTGTAATTACTTAAACCAAATTTCTTTTCTTTTTGCAAAATAGAAGCTAATGAACTTAAAACTAAATGCGAGAAAACTAAGACTTCTTTTTATAATTTTTGAGTTTTATTTGAAAAATACTGAAAAGAAACGACTAAATGCAAAAGTATAAAAATGTTTTTCTTCACTTTTTCAAAATCTTCAAAAACTATAATGCAACTAAATGCAAATTTTTGAGCAAGTTCGAATAATCAAAGCATATAAAAAGTGAAATGAGGCATAAAGGACCCAAAAATGACCTACTTCAACAAATCAGGGAGAAGACTCGAAAAAAACCTGACTTGGAGAAACTATTTAACCCAAAAAGTCCACTAGATTCACAAAAGAATAAGTGACAAACTGACACCACAAAATGCAGTACATAGTATATAGCATCCAAAGCCCTAATCACTGACTTAGACACCAGCACTTAAAATTACAGACCAAGCAGGAGGACCACCCACACTTCACAAGATGAAATAAAACCAAACAAAAATCTCAAAGGCTTGAAGGACAAGCAAATGGTGTGACACACAGACTTCAGACTCACAGAGTCATGCCATAAACAGAAGAATTCCAAACAACCAAAAATCCAAAGAGACAGGGACAATAAAACCCTATCCAACTTTTAGACTACTACAGGAAACCCGGGTATGACACGCGACTGTCTTATACAACAACCCACGTGTATAAAGTCATATACGCAACTCTCTTATACATCAAATTGCGTGTACTACTGAAAAATTTTCAAAGAAAAAATATTAGCACAGACTTCTGAGCACACTCTACTGTAAATCAAAAGCAAGATAAAAAAGGACCACACTCAGAATTAGAATCAAAACAAAGACTGGTAAAGGGAACTTATAGGATGAACCCACAACAGCCTAGACTCCCCAGCGGAGTCGCCAGTTCTGCTGTACAGGACAATACACCCTTGTAACCTAGGGTCTGGGGTTACCAAATTACTATTAGATTTGCAAACAATCATCTTTTACAAAAAATGAAATGAGAATAGGAAGAGAGTTTGGCTTACCCGGTTTATGACAATTGATCCTAGCTTGATCTTCTCTCGCTTCAACTTTATTCAAAGCTTCTAGGGCTGCTTCTCTTTACCTGCAAAGTGCCAATTCTTCAAGCAATATCTCATAAATATATATATATATATATATATATATAAGAGGTTTAGATGAAACACATATTAATAATATAAATGGCATCATTCATTAACCAATATACATGAGAAAATCACAACACAAAGATCGAAAGAAGAATTCTCTTTATTAACAAACAGTGAATAGGTGAGAATACAACCCAACTTCTGACACAAGGACTCCTCTACAACTGAGGAATCTGAGTTCTGCTGCTCCAAGACTCTGAAAGTATACCACCAGCATAACTTTGCTCTTCAAAAATTCATTCCTTAACCCCATCCCAAGGCCTCTATTTATACATTGGGAAATAGAGTGGTTTCGAAGGTTAGGATGGTTGAGACAGTTGGGATAGTTATGGATTAAGGCCCAACTAATCTCATCTAATCACGATTTATATTTTTTAATGTCGAATTAAGGTACACACGAGTGTTTATATAGGAAAGGCATGTATGACACGCTTGTTTCTCAAAGGGAACTCGCGTAGGCAATGTACACACGGGTTGCAAAGCACATAGTCGCGTGTGCAACCCAAAACTCAGAACAAAAATATATCAGGATGGTCTAGAGATCATGTATCAATGGTCATGCTCATCTACAGTGTTTTGGCCACTTCAATCCTAATTGTCCTTTTGTGTAACGACATAGTGAATGTCAACACTAGGACAGAGAAGTGCCATTTTGGCTTATAACAAGACCTCCTCCTTGTTGATGTGAAGTCTGTGGATGTGAAGACCATCAAATCCTTCATGCCTTTGATTATATCCATTGAATCCTTTGACCTTGGAACTTATGCATAAGGTAACATGGTATTTGCCACCTTTGTGTGTGGAATCTTTGAAGTTCTGAACAAATTGAAGAATTTAAGGGTATTAGACCAAGAATTTGAAAATAAACTCAACATATGGAGATATTCCTTGTTAAGCCATTTATGTTGATATGTGGAGCATCTTCTAAATCCTTACGGTTGAAGAGATATGAATTTGTGAAGTTGTTGTACCCCACCTTTTTTGGGTCAGCCGACCAAACAAAAGAGAATTTAATTATTTGTAATTTAGAATTGCATATCGGCCTAGTTTGAGGTGCTAACTTTCCTCCACGACCTATATAAATAGAATATCAAACATTTCATTTGTTCATCAATCAATTGTCTCTTTGGTATTTCGCAACTCTTGCAAAAAATTGTGAAACTTTGTGGAGGAGAAATTTTTTGGGCATCTTCACTAAAATTGACATAACTTTCTCATACGGAATCGGGATTACAAAATTCTTAGCTAGTTGGAAAGCTTGTTATGAGGGATATGTGGTGACATGATCTAGAGTTTATCTTGGTTTTTATATTGTTTCTTAATCTTGTGATATTCGAAAAGGTATGGTTCATGCTTTTGGGTTTCTCTTGTAATGACACATGTCTCTTATGGATAGAGTTCATCTTTGATATTAGTATGTGAGCCTCTATGTTGGTATATATATTTGAATTCATTAAATATCATATGGAGGCTATGGTGATGTTATCTTGGAATATATCTTGATGTAATCTTGATATAGATCTTGATCATTATCTTCAATATTGTTGGCACATATTTTGGTGTTTATCTTGACTGTTGTATAGTGTAGTATTGAATGAGAAGTTATTATGTAAGTAATAGAACTTGTGAGTGATTTCTTTGATTAACCTAAGTGTTTTCTTTGAAAACTAGTTTGACAATTCTTGATCATTGTGTATTTGATGTAAGTGGAGCTGGATTATTATTGACTGTTAATGAGCACATTTGGCGGTATTTTAAGTGACTATTTGCTTGATATTTTCTTGATTTGTTGACTTGATTTGAGTGCAATGAAAAATCCTTTTGTGTCTAAGAGTTGATGAGACTAGTCGAGTTTGACAAAGTTGGTTACATCTTATCTTCTTGGTTGAGGTTAGTTGTTTGAGGTTTATCATGTTTAACTGTCAAGTATTCCTTGACTGTGATTGAGGTTGATTGTGGTGTCATTGAGTTGAGTGTGTTTGGACAAAGTTTGGTTGACTGTATGTGAAGTATCTTGGTTTCATAAATGTGTCTCTTACTTGATGAACTAGGCCAAGTAAGAAGGGTTGGTTGACTTTCAGAGCACTTGATTAGATTAACACAAGCATATGATTTATTTGGAAAAGGTACACAAGCAACTTGGCACAGGTTGGTTCAGTTGAGCAATATTGGCACAAGTTTCCATGTGTGCAATTGGTTTGACTTAGATTGGGTGAGTTTTATGAGTAGTTGGTTTGACCCAGCTGGACTGAGTTTGGTGTGCATACTCAGATTCACTGAGTTAGTTGATGTGAGCAACATATTGATTGGTACAACTTGATTGGACATCATGATTGTACAGGTTCACTAACAGTGTGATACAGTGGACAGTGATCAGTTGATGAGTAGTGATCAGATGATGAGCAAGGATTAGTAGTGGTTATGCAGTGTGGTACAGATTGTGCAGTGTAGTACGTATGTTGATTAGCAGGTCCATGAAATCAGTGCAGTCGTGCTTTAGCAGTTTCTATCTTCGCATCAGGGTGGCAGGATAGGGCAAGGGAAAGGGGTTGTATCCTAGTTCTAGTTGTTGTTGGAAAACTACTATTATAAGGCTTCTGTGGTTTTCCCCCCACGACTTGGGTTTCCACGTAAAATCTGGTGTACTGTGTATCATGCTATGCTTCTTATGTGACGATGATATGATCATGATAATGATGATATAATGATAATGTGATAATGCATAATATTGAAAAAGTTGTTGATTGTTAAAATTGAAAAAGTAATAAAATTTATGCACATTGATTCACCCCCCCCCCTCTCAGTGTACCTGGTGTGTCCAACATGTTCCTAACTCCTAAACCATATTTATATATATGGGAAAGATCGTGTAGGAAGTGAAATAATGGTATTTGTTGTTTGCTATAAGATAGACATTTTTAAAAAGTAATCTCAAATAAAAATTATTAAATGCACATTTAACATGGCATGCTCATTTCACAATTAAAAAAATTGACAAGATGAATTCTAGGCCAGAAAACAAAAAATAGTTGATATTTTCAAGAAAAGTATGGGATGTGAGCTAATGATACAAGCATGGAATGCGAGATAAATGAAACTTGAAGTTTTATGTCGAAATGATGTCAAAAATAATATAATTTTCATTTAACTAAAAGAATATAAATTGAAAGCATCTAAGCAATGGATACTCAACAGAATTAGTACACTTTTCAATCCCAGAAAAAGATAATAAACAATGAGGGATTTAAAATTTGATTGAGAACAGAAGAAACTTTTGAAAATGTCCTTTAAATAAAACCTATTTAATTGCATGCATTGACAAGATTATTTTCAATGAAGCATGGCCATATATCCTTCAAAACAATGAGGTAATTATTATACATTAGCTTGACAAGGACGTTATTTTTTCTAGATCTTATTATCTTAATTAGGATCTTTCTCTAAAAGAATAACAACTACAACAATATGCATAAGATATAATAGATACACAAGACACAAGGATTTTCATCAGGGAAACCATAAAGGAGAAAACCCCGCAAACTTCCTCAGAATAGTATAGTCACAAACACTATGTCATAAGATTATCAATCTGAGTAATAAGAAGTATCAACAACTATCTATCTCACCTCCCTCTCTCTCTCTCTCTCTCTCTCTCTCTCTCTCTCTCTCTCTCTCTCTCTCTCTCACACACACACACACACACACACATACACACACACACATACACATGCAAACTTGAGTGAGTGTGAGGTGTGAATAAATGAGGGAGGGTGCCTCGCTATTTATAATAATCAAGTGGCTGACCTTTTACATGATTAAGCTGACCTGTTTCACTAACAAGGCTGAATTATCCTAGAGAGACTCCAAATACACATTACATGATGTCACAATGGGGACTATTGCTCTAACTTACAACAGAGGTTGTACCTCAAGGTCTAGACACAATAAAGACATCCTGCAAGGAGGAAAACACATCTATTATGGGGGTACAACAAAATACAATGATAATATACATCAAAATATCTTCTGAAGTTACAAATACATCAACACTCCCTCTTAACTAGGAAGGTATTCTCTCTCCTCCATAGTCATCAACACATCTGATCAAGTCTTCATCACAGAGTCATCATTAGGGAGTCATAGAGTCATCATCATAGTTGATTCCATCATAATCTTTTTATCAATCATCAAATGGTACTATCAGTCATCGAAAGTTTCTATAGAGCCATCCATTTTCATGTTGGGTGTAGGCCTAGTCCTCATCCAGATCTTCATCACATCTTTGAGCAAGCCATCACGTAGGGACTATCCAGGACCTTATTTACATTGCCACAGCAATAACCTATGTCTTCTACCTTTATCTTATCATATCCAAATCATCTTTTTTTTCATGAACAAAAACACAACAGAGCACATAGAGCATCCACGTTCAACCTGCATTCTACCAGTAAAGGAGAACCGCCTAGCTTCACCTAACATGCTTCATAACCTTAACTTCTCAACATGGGAACACACATATATAGATATATATGTAAGGACTAATTATGAGCAAACAACCTGCTAGATCAAGACTTTTATGTTCTAGGCCAACCTCAAGGACTTATTACATCTGAAAAACCTGCGTATGAGATATTTTATGTTCAGATAACCTTTGGGCCACATTACATACGAGTAACTTGCATACAATGCCAGAGCTCCCTTTTACACTCGGACAACCCACAAGACTTATTACATTCGAGTAACCTGCATACCATGCCAGTGCTCGTATTTACACTCGAATAAATTGTTTAAGGACTGATTACATCCAAGGATAACTAACGAAATTCACCAGGAGGGATTACATCCAAGGACAACCTACATGACTGATTAGGTCTGAGCATCTTGCTTCACCAAGATTTTTCCCACTCGGACAACCTGTCTCATTTCCCATGTGAGATATTATGCATCTGCTATTTCTAGCATAGAAACATATCAGGACTTATTACATCCAAGGATAACCTGCGAGCTTCACTAGGACTTATTACATCCAAGTACAACCTATAGGACTGATTACGTCTATGAAACCTATGATATTCGTCGGTATTTTACACTTAGACAACCTGTCTCTCTAGCTATGCTAGAACATGTCACTCCCTCTTTCAATATATCTCGTTCTATATCACACCAAGTCTTTCCATGAAGTACTCGAACTTCACTTTGAATATAAGCTTGGTAAATACATTGGCTATCTTCTCGTCTGTTGCCACATACTAGAGCTTCACTGCTCCTCTCTGCACCATATCCCTAATATAGTGGAACTTGATCTCGATGTGCTTCAACTTTTCATGGAACACATGGTTTTTTGATAGCTTCATGCAACTATGATTGTCGCAGAAGATACAAGTCACATCCAACTGGAGATCAAACAGGTAAAACAGTAGATTTTGTAGCCACGCTACCTCACAACTCACCGAGCAAATGACAACATACTCTGCCTCAGATATACTCAGTGCCACACATGATTGCTTCCAATCGAACCAGGAGATTATGCCAATCCAAAACTGGAGCACCAACCTGAGGGGATCTTACTGACAGTGGCGCTACCTTCCCAATTTGAATCAACTTAACCGTGTAGGTTATTCTTCTTATTCGCATCATATTTGAACCCATAATCCACTGTACCTTTTAGGTACCACAATACATGCTTTGCAGCTATCAGGTGAACATGTCTCGGATCCGTCAGGAACTAGCTCAGGGTGTTCACCACAAAAGCATATGTTTGGACTCGTATTCGTCAGGTACATCAATGAGTCGATCATCTGATGATACATTGTGGCATCAACTGTATCGGATGAAGCATCACTCATAAGCTTCAATTTAGATTCCATAGGTGTGGCTATTTCCTTGCAGTCCAACATTCTGAATCTCTTCAAAATCTCCACTGCATACTTTCCCTGACCAAGGAATATCCCATCTGCACTCTAAAAAACCTCCATGCCTAAGCAGTAGTGCATCATACCTAGGTCTTTCATTTTGAACTATTTAGCAAGTATCCTCTTGAATCTTTAATCAGTTCCTCTTCACTTGTCAGAAACAAGTCATCGACATATAGCATGAGCATCACCGGTATTTTATCTTCAACCATGAATTAAAGGTTGGAATCCACTTTACTCTTGGTAAATCCTTGGCTCATCTTGAATCTATCCATCATGTCGTACCATGTCCTTGGTGCTTGTTTCAATCCATACAAAGAATTATTCATTTTTCACACATGGGTCTTCCTGTTATGTGTCTTGAATCCTAGTGGTTGTTCCACGTACACTTCCTCCTCGACTACACCATTCAAGAAAGTTTCCATGACATCCATCTGGTGCAATTTCCATTTCATAATTGTTTCCAATGCAAGTATGGTACTAATGGAAGTGTACCTTGCCATGGGTGCAAATGTATCTTCGTAGTGTATGCCTTCTTTCTGTGAGAAGCCTCGTGATACGAACCTTGCCTTTTATTTCTCGATGTTTCCATCTGCAACATGTTTGATCTTGTAGATCCAATTCAAAGTCAGGACAGGGTTCTTTTCCGGTCTCGGAACTATCTCCCAGACATCATTCTTCATGATCGACTAATATTCCTTGATCATATCATCCTTCCATTCTTTTTTTTTCTACAGCCTCTTCATAGGTGGAAGGTTCTCTGTCAATGATGTCACATAGCAAGGCCACATAGCTATTGTAGGGCTTTTCCCTTTTTCTCTCTCTATGTACTCCTTTTGGAGCGCCATACCTTTCTCCTTATCGTATGAGATACTATGCCTATACTAGTTTCCTCTTGTAGGATTCCTTCTCAAGGATTGTCTCTACAAGCTCTTGTGGTTCTTCCATGTCATGATCTTCATGGTCTTCTGTAATTGATTCTCCAAATTCCATATCTCGGGCTCTCGTATCTTCAGGTTCCTCGACCTCTTGAATAGGTGTCCTCATGGATCTAAAGTATGTTGAGTCTTCATCAAAGGTTACATCTCTATTGATGTCGATCTTCTTGAATCCTAGGAAGTATATTCGGTAGGCATTTGATGCATCATTGTACCCTACTAATATACCCTTCTCCCCATAAGGATCGAGGCTTGGTCCTTTTCTCCTTTGGGATATGTATGTGTTGAAATATTGTAACTTCGAAGAATATTCTAAATATATTTTATTGTTGTAATCTATCGGAGTTGTTTTATTCCTTCGTCGAGATGTTATTATTGTATTCATTCATCATAGACTCATGAGGTAAAACCTCAGTTGTAAGTTGGGTCAATAGAACCCTCCAGAACATAATATTATAATGTTTTGTGTCCTCCTAGGTAAGTCAGCCTGATAAGTTTGTTGGGACCGACCTAGTTAGGGAAAAAGTCAAATGGAAGATAAAGTATAAATAGAAGAGGTGTGCTCCTGATTTGGACTCGTGCACTCACTTGTGTATTGCGCACAGGAAAGAGAGACATATCTGCAAGGAGAAGGAGCACCTATGTGGAGTTTTGTATTTGTACTTTTGATACATCTATATAGAGGAATTTTTTTTGGGTTTTATTCCCCTAAAGGGTTTCCCAGGATAAATATGTGTTCATCTTGTGATTGTATTTCTTTCAGTGATGCTGCATATGCTATTCTTGTGAAATTGAATTGAATACTAATGATATCTAGCTTAGGATATGGAATCTTAACATGGTATCATAGCTATCACAATGTCCTGACTTGATACCACACAAGTCCCTAACTTGATACAACACAAGTCTCGGAGAATGACTCCTGATGTTATACATTTAACAAGATGTACTTGTGTATAGGAAATTAGAATATTCTTATGAGTATTATATGTTGGTGTAAAAGACTCCATAAAAAAGTATGCAATGTACTAAAATGTAATAATTTTAATATGAATTTGAATTTTGTTATAATTTGACGTTTCATCTCTTTTGTGCCATGTGTTGTATGGGTGTTCATGTGTGAACAATATGTTTATATACTTTTTTGTGCCTTGTGTTTCATGGGTGTTCATGTGTGAACAATGCGTTTATATACTTATTTTGTGATATTTGTATAGCATCTATTATTATAACATCTCATACTTGTCAAGTAATTTTTTTCCTCAAAAACAAAATTAAAATAATAAATCTATTAAAAAATGTATCATAATGTCATTAATGAAAACAAAATTACAATCAAGATATGTAAAATGGTGTGTCTTGAAAAACTTCATTACAAACACCTATATCAATTGAGATAAAGATTATAATGAGGATATCCCATCCCAATAATTCAAAAACACTTCAATCTCTCAAAATTTCACCAAAAAATAGCATTCAAACACAATATAGCTCCAATTCTTTCACCTTAATAGTCTCAAAAATAACTACAAACAATTTTAGATAGTAGTTCTCCAAACATGTATGTATGCACGTATTGACAACAAACATGATCATGCATACTCAGATGTTTGTCAAGATCCTCCAAATATCAACGTACTCCAATCGTACTCAAATGTAATAGTTTGCAAATAATAGAAACTTTATTTTTCTAGGTACAAAACCACATTTTCATGAAACATTAAACCTTGAGGAGAGACGTTTTGGTGCCTTCTCTGTTTTCTTGTGCAAAGAAGTTTAAACTTGGAAGTGTATTTCCATTTCTTGTTTTATAAGTCACTAAAGCAATATTTAAATATTTATCCAAGGAATTTGACTCATTCAATACTCTAGGGTTGGACTCAAATGTGATATTATTTCACCTTATGTAATTTTTCGCAGGTGGTGCTTATTTCCCCTGCTTGATGTTTCTTTGTTGAGTCCATATCCCCAGAACTACCTCTACTTTATTTATAGGTCGATAGCCTTATTTTTCACTAGTTGGAGGTGGCACGAAAAGGGATGTCTTAACAACATGTGGGACAAGTAAGGAGGACTTGCTAGCAAGACAAATTGGCAGCTATATAAACAAGGAGCAGGCATGAGATCAGGAAAGATCTAAACACACCCTCAATGAACAATGAATCATCGTGTTATTACATATATAAACAATTAATCAAATCTCATTCAATTCCCATCAATGTTAAAGGAATAGACTGCAATTTTGGCTATGACTTTCTCTAAGTTGCATTAGGTTGACGAAATTATAGAAAAATAGAATGGAGAAACTTCAATAATTGATTCCAATCCTTATTTATATATGTAATTATGTAAGGACCTCTCACCTGTGCAATCACCAAATTAATAGGTTATGTTTATTAATCGAGAACCACTATAATTTTAAACCCCCTCTTTTCCGTAAATGATTTTAAGTTGTGGTAGCATGCATACATGGATTTTATGGAGATTTATCATGATTGATGATCAAATGATTTCATTTGAAGACAAATGAATGGTCTCGTTTATGGTATAAATGGAGGTGTATAATGGTTTCCCTGAAGAGGTCAAGGTGATATCAGGTGATGTTGTTTTCATCCAGCGTTTGAACTACAAAAATGTGACTTTTCGATGCCTTAATTGCAGGAAAAATGGCCACCTTAGAGATACGTGCCATGGGAGGTTCATGACTGATTCAGAGGATGAGTCTAGGAAAGGGTGCAAGTTTATAGAGGATATTAATATTTCCAAACTATGGCATAATGGAAGCAACTTGTCACGTCCCCTCCCTCACTCTGATACAACGACGTCCATGTACCCACGTTCCCATACACCTGACTGATATGTGTAATAATTTAAAATTTATTATTTCTTTCTCTTTAAACACGGTCATGGGTCATGTTCATCCTTTAACATTCATGCTTAAGCATAAACTCTACTGTAACAGTCGTTTCGCAGCAATCAAATCCACCCTGCAACCAGAAAATTTGTTTCCGCACTAAAACTGACTCCTCTAAATTCCGTCTTTCAGCTTCCGATTTCTAACTTCGAGTAGCAGGAATTATGAAATGCAGTATGCTCACTTGTCACTTTTCCTCTTTTCGACTTTCGATTTCTCGACTTTCGATATCTGACTTCGGGCTTCAGACTTCAGAAATCCTAAGATACAATACCTTTACTCATTCGCTTTCCGCTTTCAAACTTCCAACTTTTCACTTTCCATGGGTCGACTTCGGGATGTGAAAATCCACGAAATGACTACTTATCTTTCGGTTTCCTACTTTCCGACTTCCTACTTCTCGACTTCCGATTTTCGACTATGGGCTTCGGACTTTGGAAATTCTGAGATACAATACCTTTACTCATTCACTTTCCACTTTCCGACTTCCAACTTCGGAAATCCCAGGATACGACACCCTTACTCGTTCGCTTTCTTCTTTTCGGCTTCCGACTTTTCGCTTTTTGCGGGCCGACTTCGGGTGCGGAAATCCATGAAATGACTACTTTATCTTTTGGTTTCATGCTTTCCAACTTCTGAATTTCCGCTTTTCGCAGGCCAATACCAGGGTGCAGTAAACTGAATTTTTCCCTTGACCTTTTTCTATTTTGTCGATTTTCTCCTTTCGACTTTTTCCTTCCGCAACGGGCTCGGGGTGCGGAAATCCAACTTTTTCCTTATCTTTTTTCCATTTTTCCCTCTTTCCGACTTCTAACTTCCGCCTTCCACAGGAGGATTTCGAAGGGTGTAAAAACACATTTTTCCTTAAGATAGCCGCATTTCTGACTCTCTAGCTAGGTATCCAACCTCCATGATCATAAGAAAAATGCAATGGGAAAACACAAGGCATATACAAATGCAAAATGCAGGGACATTTAACAATAATAAACTCTACTTAAATATTTAATAAGCATTCAACCTAATCAGTACATTCACAAGAAAATACATTGCAGAAATAATACAATAGAGAATACTTATCTTGATGATGAAGTTGTCCCGCAACTAGCTATGTCGCTGCAATGTTCCACCCAACTATAGGCCAGTTGTGTTCATCAATCTCTCAACACAACTGCCACCCCCGATATGGCCATGATTTCCACAAGCAACTAGGGAACAACAGGATCACACATAGCCAAAACATATCAAACATAGCCAAGCCAACCTACAGTTGGGTTTATCAGACTGTCCATCCAAGCCAATATACAATTGGGTTTATTAGGCTGCAGGAAAACAAGCCAATACACTACTGTGTTTATTAGGCTACTCAGCCAAGCCAACTAACAGTTGGGTTTATCAGACTACAAGTAGTCAATCCAACATCCACATTGAGGACCAGCCAAGCCAACTAACAATGGGTTTATCAGGCTACTCAGCCAATCCATCTCACTATTGGGTTTATCAGGATACTCAGCCAAGCCAGATAACAACTGGGTTTATCAAGATGTCCAACCAAGGATCACACATGGCCAAATGCACATCAAGACATAACCAAGACAACACACCATTGGGTTTATCAGGATGCTCAGCAAATCCAATATACGATTGGGTTTATCAGGCTACCCATCCAAGACAATATACCATTGGGTTTATCAGGGTGTCAGCCAAGCTAATCTACGTTTGGATTTATCAGGCTGCTAAGGTAGTGGAAAGGTAGAATGGCTAAGCTAGTCACTCATTCACAGAGCTAGGGACACCTCCACAAGATCTATCTGGCCTGGCATCCACAATACCTACACACCCAACACAAGGAAGTATCCCCTTCTCTACTACACAGTCCCTTGAGATATACCTCCCCTTCCAATGCTCTTCAGGATGTGGATAGAAGATTCACCAACCACTCTTATATTTTTGTGAGGTTCCTCTCTTCACTAGGTTTATTAAGCCAATTCGGTGTCTCTTCCATTCCTAAGTCTTCCATACAGTTCATACCCAAACCAGGGCACACATAACAGCAAACCACATGGAGACACAATAACACAAGACACCACTCTGTAACACAGACAACCAGGCTTCTATATCACTCACTAAGTAACATGGGAGAAATAAGGTTTCACTTGTACACAAGATACCAGGATTCCACACCACTCTGTAACACAGATAAATACTACAAAAACGCGTAGCAATAATCTGCTAGCTCTCACTGCAAGACGAGGAAGAACTCTGTGTGAATCTGAATAACCAAATACTGTGAGTCTCTAGGTGATTGAAAGTAACATTGCTGAACAAATCATTACGTGACTCACGATAGTCAATAATGAACCCCCCGGAATGGAATGGAAGAAAATGACCAAAAATGTTAGGGGTGACTCCGGAATGATGGACTGGGCATGCATTCACGTGATTACTTTCTTCATAAGAAAGAATGTAGCTTCCCCTAGGCTGCAAGTCTACTCAGACTATAGGCTGGTTCAGTCACGAAATTGACTTCCTTGCCTCGCTCTACCCAAGGTATTAACTTCCTCAACCACTCTTCTGGAAGAATTGAATGATTGAGTACAGAGGAGGAAAAGGGTAGATGAGATATTATGGGTTCTCTCATCAACATCTGGTCTCACCCTATTGGCTCAAGGGTTTGGATAACTCCCCTCCCTATTCCTTGTGAAATCATGCCCCCATATCTTTTGTTATAGTGCATAGCTAGCTGTGGGTATTTTATTAAATTGCATATTTACATGATATCTAAAAATATATTTTTCCTTTCTAGCATGAGAACCATAGGAATCAATTCTAATCACCTATCCATAAAACACCAAATCAATGGAAGGGCCTTAGTCTTGATCTCCTTGCCATTATTCAATAACAATATTTACATCATGTACAATTTTAATACCATGGGGTCAAAACTGGGGTATTACATTCCCCTTCCCTTTACATTATCACCGTCCTCAGTGCTCTACAAAATTGAAAAAAAATGGATGTGTCAATCGCATGACATCCTCCACCTCCCACGTAGCCTTATCAGGACCGTAGTGCTTCCACTGCACCTTTACCTTTCCAGCAGCTCGATTCCGGAGCACTGTGTCCTTCTTGTCGAGGATGCACAATGGATCGATTTGGAACTCTCCCTCGGGTTCCACTTGAATCACGTCCCAAATTATCACATGGTTAGGGTCATGTACATATTTATTAAGCAAAGAAACAAGAAAAACATTATGAGCTCTATTGCTAGTAGGTAATGCAAGTCTATATGCTATTAGACCTATTCTTTCAAGCACTTCAAAAGGCCCATTACATACATGCGAAGCATGTCTTCAAGCACCTCATGTATTCTCTCTGTCTTTCCATCAGTCTAAGGATGGTAGGTGGTGCTAAAGTTCACCCTTGTACCCAAATCTACAAACAAACCCTTCCAAAAATTGGAAGTGAACTTGGTATCTCTGTTAGAGATTATTGCCTTAGGAAATCCATGCAATCTGAAAATCTCTTTCATGAAGATCTTTGCAATGGCATCATCTTTATATGTGGACTTAACTGGTATAAAATGTGATGCCTCTGTCAACTTGTCCACCACAACCATGATGGAATCATGTTGTCTCACAGTCATTGGCAATCCTGTAATAGAATCCATTGAAATGACTTCCCATTTGCATTCTGGAACTGGAAAAGGTTGTAATAAACCCATTGGGTGGTGATGCTCAATCTTCACCTGCTGACATTTCATGCACTTAGAAATATACTCAGTAATGTCCTTTTTCGTTCCTGTCCAAAAATATTGCTTTTTGGTTGTAGCAATTGTTTTCTGATATCCTGGGTGACCATAATATAGAGCTTGATGGATCTCATCCATAACAATTATCCTTAAGTCTGCTACATTTGGAATATAAATTTTGTTCTTATAAGAAATAATTTCGTCTTCTTCCAATTCATATCCCTCATACTTCCTTTCAATGCTTTGCTGCTGCAACTTGGCCTTTATCTGCACGTACATTTCATCCTCAACAGTATGATTAATAATATTTTATCTCAAATTTGGTTGGCAAGTACTAAGAGATGCCACATGCATTTCATGTACTTTCCTGTGGAGTGCATCAGCCACCTTGTTTTCTTTTCCTTTTATGTGTTTGATTTGAAAATCAAACTCACACAAAAAATCTAGCCATCTAGCTTCCCTAGCATTTAGAGTTTGTTGATCAAACAAGTATTTCAGACCATAGTGGTATGTCCTTAGCTCAAATTTTCTTCCCATTAAGTAATGTCTCCACATATTAAGAGCATGTACTATGACTGCAAGTTCTAAATCATGAGGAGCATAGTTCTTCTCATGTTCCTTCAACTTTCTGGACTCATAGAATACCACATGGTTGTCTTGCATAAGAACTCCTCCAAGTCCTTGACTACATGCATCAGTACTCACCACAAAGTGTTTTTCTGGGTTTGCACTTTTCAAAATTGGTGCACTTTATAGAGTATTCTTCAACTTCTAGAAGATTTCTTCACATCTTGGTGTCCATTCAAACTTTATCTCCTTATTTTGCAAAGAAGTGATTGAATGTGCAACCTTGGAGAATCCTTCAATGAACCTCCTGTAGTATCCTGCAAGTCCCATAAAAGATCTCACATCTGTCACATTTCTTGAGGTTGGCCAATTCATAATGGCCTCAATCTTCTCAGGGTCCATAGATATGCCCTCCTCTGAGATAATGTGACCCAAATAATGAATTTTATTCTTATAAAAGACGCATTTGCTCAACTTTGCATACAACTTATGCTCCCTTAGCTATTTCAATACCATTCTCAAATGTTCTTCATGATCTTCTTCATTCTTAGAATAAATAAGAATGTCATCTAGGAAGACAAGAACAAACTTGTCCAGATACTTGCTGAAAACACTATTCATGAGACACGTGAATGTAGCTATTGCATTTGTGAGACCAAATGGTACCACTACGAACTCCTAGTGTCCATACCTTGTTCTAAAAGTTGTCTTATGAATATCTTCCTCTTTGATTCTTACCTGATGGTAACCATACCTTAAGTCAATTTTTGAAAATACATTTGCTCCTCTCATTTGATTGAAAAGGTCATCAATTCGAGGTAAAGGGTATGTATTCTTCACATTAGCCTTGTTCAACTGTTTGTAATCAATACATAACATGAGTGTCCCATCTTTCTTTTTCACAAACAGAACTCATTCTTTCCACGGGGACACACTTAGCCTGATATATTTCTTTTCCAGCAACTCTTGTAACTACATTTTCAGCTCTAGCAATTCTGTGTGCTCATCCTATACGGTGTCTTGGACACTGGTGCTGCACCAGGAAAAATCTCAATTGTAAAATCAATGTCTCTCTTCGGAGGAAGTCCCAGAATCTCATCAGGAAAAACATCCATGAATTATTGCGATACATGAAAGTCCTCCAACCTAGGAGTTTCATTCTCCATTTCCTCAAAAACATGGGTTGTATACAATCTACAACCTTTCCTATAGAACTTCTTCAGTTACATTTGTTGAAATATACCTAACAGAAATCACCTTTGGAATGCCTCTTACAACCCTTAGGTTCCCTCTTCATCCATGCATTCAAATGTCTTGTTGTAATAGTCAAGCTTAACATTGTGTGCTTCTAACCAGTCCATTTCAATGAGAATATCATAGGAACCAAGTGGTAGAACATTCAAGTCTGCATAATGGACTAACCCATCCATGACTAATGGAAAATTTCTACCACTTCACTAAATTTTTTATTGGTTCCAATGGCTAGCTGAACTAAGCATGATTTGCTATGCTTTAATTTCTTAAAAGCAAAAATCTCAACAATTTTAGGAGTGATATAATTGTGAGTAGATCTAGGGTCAATCAAAATAGAAACAGATTGCTCAGTAATCTTACCTTCAACTTCAACCACTGTTGATTGATGATCTTCCTGGTGGTCCTCTAGCGCTGCATAGATTCTAGGGATGGTCCTTGCCACTTAACCCACGGTTTCTAGTTCTTGAATGTTGTGAGCTTGCCTTATATTCCCATTCTCATGCAGACACTTCCTATGCATATGGTTTCCTCCACATCCCGAGCATTGGAGTGGTTCTCTTGGATCATTTGAATCTCTTGGATTTTCTCCCGTCATTCTGGTTGGCTTAGTCACAATTTGTGATGGCTTCCTTTGCTGATTTCGGAAGTGAGAGGGTTTGAAACCTTTCTTCCTTTGGTCAAACTTCTCATTCTTCTTGTCCTTCCATGCCTTATGGGAATCAGGTTTGCTTTTGTTCTGATCGTAGCAATACTTGGCCTTCCTTATAGACTCTTCTAGAGTTTGAGGTTCATCAAACTCAATCTTGTCTTTATATGACTAAGGTATGCCACTCAGAAAACGTTGAATTTTCACTTTATCATCCATGATGTATCTGACATACCTCAATAGCTCCAAGAATTTGTTTACATATTCTTCCATGGTCAATTGTCTCAAATTCAGCGCATGGAATTCTTTGATCTCATCATCATAGTACCTATCAGAGAGGTACTTCTGCTATAAATATTTCTTGAACTGTTTCCACATGATATTTCTTTCATTTATCTTTTTTGACTTACCTAAGGTGCTCCCACCATATAAATACTCTTCCATTTAAGTTGAAAATGGCTACCATTTCCTTCATATTTCCAAAGTAGTCTTGGAATTGAAAATACTTTCTCATACCAAGAAGCCAAGCCAAGCTTCAGCTTCTTGACTGGAATTTACCTCGCCATCAAACGTAGGAGGTTTTGCCTTCTTAAATTCCCCATTCGAACTGTTCTAGTGACACCTCTTCCTCTTATTCCTGTGAGATGAAGAGGTTGAACCCCCAATGGATTCTTCAGATTCAAAGGATCCACTCGAAGAAATTTCTAGAGCATGCATTCTATCTCTCTAGAAACTCTCCTCGAGGTATTGGACCTCTTGTGGGAATTTCTTCTTGCACTATTCCCACTCCCTTTTGGAATTGTTGTTCAATGCCCAGAGTTCATCTGGATTTGGATATTTGTCAAACTCTACAGCATGGCTGCATTCAACTAATTTTGATCTTCCTGATCTCTAATCATCCTCTCATTATCTTCTCTGCAAATTTGCAACCCCACCTTTAGGCTTCTCATGGTGGCTGCAATATCCGGGGGAGTCTCTTGATATATTCTCCCATTATATTTTGTTTCATCATTCTCAAATCGAATGTTCCCCCCCATAGCATCTGCCTCGTGCTCATAGGGATCATGTGCATCATTCATGTTGTTGATTCTCATGGTCTATCCAAAACCAACCTTTTCCAACTGCACTATGACTCTGCAAAATGTGTTAATAAACACCATTATTAGCTAAGTGACAATCTCATAATTTAAAAACCACTTACCGGTTGTTCACTGCAATTTTCTCTCTACAAAAATATTAGACTTAGCACATTTAGGCCTAATTTTGAAACCAATAGCTCTTAAAACTATTCGCTTGGCCCATTTAGGCCTAATGTTGTAACCAATAGCTTTGATACCATAGTGTCACGTCCCCTTCCCTCTACATTAGCATATAAGGGAGGAATGCGACTTTACTGCTTGCTCTGATACCACGACGTCCATGTAACCACATGCCCATACACCTAACTGATATGCATAATAATTTAAAATTTATTATTTCTTTCTCTTTAAACACAATCATGGGTCATGTTCATCCTTTAACATTCATGCTTAAGCACAAACACCACTGTAATAGTCGTTCTACAGCAGACAAATCCACTCTACAACCAGAAAAGTCATTTCCGCATTTAAACTGACTTTTTCGACTTCCAATTTTCGATTTCGGGTAGCAGGAATCCTAAAATGTGGTATACTCACTTGTCACTTTTCCACTTTCTGAATTTCGACTTCCTAACTTCTGATTTTAGACTTTGGGCTTCGGACTTCGGAAATCCTGAGATACAATACCTTTACTATTTGCTTTCCGCTTTTCAAGGGCCGAATTCAGGATGCATAAATCCACGAAATGACTACTTTATGTTTCGGTTTCCCTCTTTTCGACTTCCTACTTCCCGACTTCTGATTTCCGACTTCAGGCTTCGAACTATGGAAATACCGAGATACAATACATTTACTCATTCATTTTCCTCTTTCTGACGCCGGACTTTGGAAATACTGAGATACAATACCATTACTCATTCGCTTTCCATTTGTTGACCTCTGAATTTTTGCTTTCTGCTTTCCATGGGCCGACTTCGGGATGCGTAAATCCACGAAATGACTACTTTGTCTTTCAATTTCCCACTTTCTGACTTCCAACTTTTTGCTTTCCACGGGCCATTACTGGGGTGCAGAAAACCGACCTTTTTTCCTTGACCTTTTTTCTGCTTTTACGATTTTCTCCTTCCGACTTCCACCTTCTGCAGCGGCCTCGGGTACAGAAATCCAAATTTTTCCTTATATTTTTCCCATTTTTCCCTCCTTCTGACTTCCGCCTTCCCCAAGCGGATTCTAGAGGGTGAAAAACACATTTTTCCTGAAGATAGCCGCATTTATGACTCTCTATCCAAGTATCCAACCTCCATGATCATAAGAAAAATGCAGTGGGAAAACATAAGGCATATATATACGCAAAATGCAGGGACATTTAACAACAATAAACTCTACTTAAATCTTTAATAAGCATTCAACATAATCAGTACATTCATAAGCAAATACATTGCAGAAATAATACAACATAGAATACTTATCTTGAAGATGAAGTTGTCTCGCAACTAGCTATGTCACTGCAACGTTCCACCCAACCATAGGCCAGTTGTGTTCATCAATCTCTCAACACAACTGCCACCCCCGAGATGGGCATGATTTCCACAAGGAACTAGGTAACAGTAGGCTCACACATAGCCAGAACATATCAAACAAAGTAAAGCAAACCTATAGTTGGATTTATCAGACTTTCTAGCCAAGCCAATACACAATTGAGTTTATCAGGCTGGAGGAAAACAAGCGAATACACTACTAGGTTTCTTAGGATACTCATCCAAGCCAAGTAACAGTTAGTTTTATCATACTGGAGGCAATCAATCCAACATTCTCATTGAGGACCAACCAAGCCAACTAAGATATGGGTTTATCAGTCTACTCAGCTAAGGCATCTCACTGTTCGGTTTATAAGGCTACTCAGCCAAGCCAGATAATAGTTGGGTTTATCAAGCTGTCCAGCCAAGGATCACACATTGACAAATGCACATCAAGACACAGCCAAGTCAACACACCGTTGGGTTTATCAGGCTACTCGGCCAAGCCAATATACAATTGGGGATATCAAGCTGCCCAGCCAATCCAATATATCATTAGGTTTATCAGAATGTCATCCAATCCCATCTACGTTTGGGTTTATCAGGATGCTAAGGCAGTAGAAATGTAGAATGGCTAAGCTAGTGGCTCATTCACAGAGCTAGGGACACCTCCACACGATCTATATGGCTTGGCATCCACAATACCTACACACCCAACACAAGGAAGTATCCCCTTCTCTACTACATAGCCCCTCGGGATATACCTTCCCTTCCAGTGCTCTTCAGGATGTGCATAGAAGATTCACCAGCCACTCTATATTTTTTTGTGAGTTTCCTCTCTTCACTAGGTTTATCAAGCTAATTCGACGTCTCTTTCGCTCCTAAGTCTTGCATATAGTTCAGACCCAAACCAGGGCACACATAACATCAAACCACAAGGAGACACAGCAACACAAGGATCCAATCTGTAACACAAACAACTAAGGTTACATACCACTCACTTTGTAACACAGGAGAAACAAGGTTTCACTTGTACACAAGACACTAGGTTTCCATACCACTTTGTAACACAACGAAATACTACATAAACGCATAGAAAATCCTCTGCTAGCTCTCGTTGTCTGAGAAGGAAGAACTCTACATGAATCCGAATAATTAAATCTCGCGAGTCTCTGTGTGAATGAGGGTAACACTGCTAAACAAATCATTATGTGACTCAGGATAGTGAGTAATGAATCCCCCCCAGAACGGAATGGAATAAAATGACCAAAAACATTCTGGGCAACTCCGAAATGACGGACTGGGCATGCATTCATGGGATTACTTGCTTTAGAATCAATAATGCGGCTTCCCTCAGGCTGCATGTTTGCTCAGACTGCAGGCTGGCTCAGTCATGAAACCGACTACCATGCCTCGCTCTGCCCAAGGCATTAAATGCCTCAACCGCTCTTCTAGAAGAATTGAATGATTGAGTATAGAGGATGAAAAGGGTAAATGAGAGCTTATCGGTTCTCTCATTGACATCTGGTCTCACCCTATTGGCTCAAGGGTTTGGATAACTCCCCTCCCTTTTTTTTTTGAAATCATGCCCCCATCTATTTCCTTGCAATGCATAGCTAGTTGTGGGTATTTTATTAAATTGCATATTTACATGATATCTCAAAATATACTATGCCTGACTAGAACGATAACCATAGGCATCGATTCTAATCTCCTATACATAAACACCAAATCAATGGCAGGGCCTTGTCCTTGAGCTCCTTGCCATGATTCAATAACAATGTTTACATCATGTACAATTTAATACCATGGGGTCAAAACCGGAGTATTACACACCCAACTTTCTTCTCCAGGCACTAATCATTAAGAAATTTCTTTTGATCAAGGTATGCCCCTCATTAGATCTCCAACTCCATATGAGGTCTATCTTCAATACAATTAAGTTTTATAAATTATGTGGAAAAGGATTATTCTAAAAAATTGAGTACAGTCCTAGTCCTCTCACCCCCAATTTATCTTCTCTTCCCATGGATACTTATTTGAATTGCGGCCCCAAGGGTTTTGTGTCTAATTCTTTGGATGGTGTTTCTGCCTCTAGCTTGGATACCTTGTCTCCTAAGCTCAACGCTTCTCCTATTGGATTATCTTCAAAACACATGGTGGAGTCTAAAATTTCTTGAGCGTTAGTTGATGAAAGCTTGAATTTGGGTCAAGATGCGAACCCTTGTTTCATTGTCTCTGATTTTCCTCATTGTTCCTTTAGAATTAATCCTTGAAATTTTTGGGGGGGTGGTAAGATTCATACTAAAGTAGGTACAGGTATTTATTCTCTTCTTGTATATGTCCAAAATCCCTCGAGAAATCTTGAGGCCACTCCCATTAACTCCATTAAAAATCATAATGTCACTATCAAGAAAAAATATAGGAAAAAGAGGAGAAAGGATTTGATTGAGGAATGTTTTGGTGTAGAGCCATGGGACTATATTCATGTTTTTGCTAGAATTATGAATGTTGAAATTTACGTACATGGTGATGGTGTTTTATCTGAAAATAGGGTGCTTAGAGATAATTTTCCCCTCATGGAGGGTGTTTAATGTTAATCACAACTTTCAATATCAAGGGAGTAGGGGGAGATCCAAAGTTTATATCTCTCAAGCATTTTTTTGAACTAAAAAAAATGATATTATTCTAGTTCAAGAAACAATGTGCTCAACTATTAAAGCATGTTTTCATAGAATATTTCATGGTTGGGAATTGATTGTTATTGATGCTAATGGCCTTTTTCGAGGATTGCTAGCAATATGGAACTACAAGGTTTTGCATGCTTAAGTCTTTCCACACAAATGTTGGTATCATGTTGATTGGTAATTGAGGGGTTTTGATCAAGAGTTACAAATTTTAAATTGTTATGTGCCTTATAATGATAGGAGGTGTTTTTGAGAGACAACAGGGAATAGCATAATGTTATATGAACCAAACTTGATCATAGTCAGGGACTAAATATTACTTTATATGCCTCTAAAATATGGGGTCACTATCCTATATTGGCTCCATTATCTAAGTTTTTCCTTTAGTTATTTCAAAAGCACAAGTTGGTTGATATTATTCCTCCAAAATTTGTCTCACGTGTAAGAATGGTAGAACTAGTATTGATGGGAATTGTAAGAGACTTGGCAGGTTACTAGTAGTTGAGGATTTGATGAAATCTTTTTAAAGATTCAAACCTTGAGTTGTCCATTCCATTATTTATGATCATCCCCTTGTATTTTTCCACATGGATGGTGCCTCTTTTGATCATAAGGTTCCTTTTAAGTTTAATCATGCTTGGTTAAAGGAGATTGACTTCTGCTAATTTGCTAGGTCTTCATGAAATGAGCTAACTATATATGTGACTTCAATGCTATTGAAAAGTTGAGCTTAAAATTGAAGTCTCTTGATAAGTTGGTTGTAAAGTGGATCAGTCATTAAACTACCCATGATAAAGTGGATCTTGTTAAGATTGAAAACTCCATAGAGAGAATTCTAGCTGTGGAATCCTCCACTTCTATTTCCAAAAAAGAGAAAGATTATATTTATATCCTTGGAGCTAAAAAAGATGCTATACTAAACAAAGAGGAGGCGTGGAGGTTAAAGAGTAAAACAATTTGGATTGCTAAAGGTGACAATAATACAAAGTTTTTTCATAGCTATGTCAATTATAGAATAAATTTAAATTCTATTTGGGATTTGAAAACTGAGAATGATCTAAGGGTTAGAAATTAGGAGGATTTGGAGTCTTATGCGATGGATTTCTTTTCTAAGCACTTTAAGGATCCATGTAATGTTGTTATTATCTCCCAATTGAATTTTATCAGACATTATCCTGCTTTATTTTTCTACAGAAGAAGGTCAGCATGTTGGGAGACCTATTTCTATGGAGGAAATTAAGAATGTACTTTCAAACTTTGGCAAAGACAATATTCCTAGCCCAAATGGGTGGCTAGTGGAATTTGTCATTGCTTTCTTTGACCTAATTAGTAAAGACCTGTTGGAGGTGGTTGAGTTGTCTATATCACAAGCCTTTGTTTCAATGTCATTGAATTCTACCTTCATTGCTCTTATTCCTAAATGTGATAAGGCCCAATCCTTGTTGGACTTTAGACCAATTTCTTCGTGTAATATTTTTTACAAGCTTATTACCAAGATCATCTCCAATAGGCTTTGGCCTGTCCTTTCCAAAGTGGTTTCAAAAGAACAATTTTGTTTCTTGGAGAATAGACAAATTCTGGATGCGGTAGGTGTTACCTAAGAATGCCTTCACTCTGTCAAAAGAAAAAAGCTAAATTCTTTGATCTTGAATATGGATCTTGCCAAAGCTTCCCATAAAGTAGCTTGGGATTTTTTAAGGTTTATTTTGATTCATATTGGGTTTCCTCTATCTGTTGCAAACTGGATTATGGCATATGTATCTTCGCCCTACTTTGTTGTTATAGTTAATGGTTCTCCTACCAATTTCTTAAAGAGTTCAAGAGGTTTACATCAGGGGTTTCCTCTTTCCCTTGTCCTCTTCTTGTTGGTCATTAAAGGGATTAGTAAAATGATTGATGATGTAAAAAGGAATGGTAAAAATTTGGGTATTAAATTTTCTTTGGCTTTTCATATCACTCATTTATTGTTTGGTGATTATTTTATTCTCTTTGAGAAGGGAATTATGGAAGAATGGAACTCGTTTTATGAGATTATTTCATGTTTTTTCATTGCTCTAGGTATGGAAGTGAGCCATGCAAAATCTTAATTTTACAGAAATTGGGTGGATGAGGACCAACTTACTCAATTTTTTTTATTTTTTCCCCTTCATGTGGAGTCGTTGGATTATGGTTTCAAGCATCTTGGATATCATCCCAAGCCCAATAATTACAAACAAAAAAAGATTGGTTATGGCTGGTTAATAAATTTGAAAAAAATAATTGGAGTTTGGTCTTACTAGTTCTTTTCCTTAGGTGGTAGACTTACTTCATTGAAGTCTGTAATGGTGGGAATTCCTATATATTGATTTTCATTGTTTATAATTCCTCAGACTATTCTTAATTTGCTAAGGATAAAACCGCTCAATTTCTTATGGTCCGGCACTAGCAATTATAACAAAATCCAATTGGTGAAGTGGGAGGTTTTGTCTATGCCAAAAGCTCTTGGTGACTAAGAAATTAAGAATTTAAAACTCTTTAATATGGCATTGTGCATGAAAATCATCTGTAGGGGAATTTTTGATAATGGATTATGGAGCATAGTTTTAAAAGGAAAAATATTTAAAGATTATTTTTGCACTACAATGGTTTTGGATTTCAGAAATAAATAGATGGATCACTTGGGAAGTTGGTAAAGGGGAAAATATTATTGTTAGCATTAACCCCTTCATTGGAGGTGAGGATCGATATATTTTATCTCCTCACCTTCCTGAATATTTTGTAGAGTATGGTTTTGTTACCTTAAATCATTTCATGAGGTCTATTTGGTTAAGGCTTGAACCCTCATATTGTTCGTAGCTGAAAATTTGGGGCTACATGGTCAGTGGGCAGTGGAATGGTCAGCGTTTGTTCATGCTCTTAACTGTTTGGGGATTAGACTCGGTGATGAAGAAGATAAGTTAGTATGGACCTGGGACAAGTCTTCTGGCAATATTTGTGCAAAAGAATCTTATAAGGAACTTATCTTTAATCATAGTAATGTGGTATCCAACATTGGTATGAAAATTTGTGGAGTTGGCATATCACCCTCAAGTTGAAATGCTTCTTCTAGTTGTGTCTTGAGAATAGTTTACTTACCTGGGACAATCTTAGAAAAAGAGGATGGAATGGCCCTAGTCAGTGCATATTATGAAAAGAAGAGGACTAATATGTATCTCATTTGTTTGCTAATTGTCATTTCTACAAACTTGTTTGGAAAAAAGTGGGTGACTCTTTAGGATTAATATATAAATGGGAATCTCTGGATCTTGAAGCAGGGTTTTTTTTTTTTTTTTTTTTTTTTTTTAATTCAAATGGGAATCTCTGGATCTTGAAGCAGGTTTTTTTTTGTTTTGTTTTTTTTTTAAATCTCAGTTAGAGAAAAAGGATTCCACTACATAATCACTTGCTTATTTTTGTTTGTTGTTCTATATGGAAAGCCAGAAATTAGGCCCTATTCGAAAATAGTGATCCAATCTTTCAATCTTGCAACATAAAATCCTTTTGACTTTATAAGAATTTATCTTCAAAAATTGCTTCGAAGATGCCTAAACAACTTTCAGCTCCCTCTTTTGTCTTCAATTCTGCCATTGGTTTTTAATTATGGAGCTTCGAGTGAAGAAAAGTGATGTGGTATGATTTTGAAAATAAATGAATCTCAGTTTTTCAAGATATGCATGGGAAGTGGTTTAGGCTCAAACACAAAAGTTGAATTGTTGGGTTGTTGGGCTTTGCTTGAGTTTGCTAGGATTCTTTTATTCTATATAGGTTTTTGGTGACTCTCAAGTCATTATTCAATGGGCCAAAGGAAAGTACAGTTTGCAAATTCTCTCCCTTAACTATTGGAGCCAAAGAGTTAAGTGGTTAATCTCAGTTTTCTTGAGTATATGATTTGCTCACATCCACAAGTGTTTCAATTCTGAATTTGGTCGCCTATCTAAGGTTGTTGTGGGCTCTCTTGAAGGGTTGTTATATTTTGAAGAATGTTTGGATGATTCCCTTGTTCATAAGGAATTTGTACCTTTATTTTATAATGGGCTATTAGTTTTGTAAGTTTTTTTTATGTATGTAGCAGTTTATTCTCAGTTTCAGGTTGGAGTTTTTAGATGATTGTGTTTTGTTGTATAGGGGACTTCTCTTTTAGGATTGTTGATGGAATGCATTTTGTTTTGTTGTTTGGAAATATTTCTTATGGGATTGGTTGAAATGCAACAACCATTGCATTTTGTATTTGGACTCTTATTTCTTTGATTCTTAAGAATAACAAGAAATATATTTTTTTTGCTTGAAAAAAAAAACTATAATGTTGAATAATATAAACTTGATATTTTTATGTGACTACAATTTAATGCCTCAACATGTTTCTAAAACAGGTTCATATGCATAGAAGTTGAAATTGAGGAAATATATATTTGTTGATATATTTTTATCATAAAAGTTGTGTTAATAAATATATCATCTTAAGCTTTTGATTTTTTATTGTAATAGGTATAGACCATGTGTCCATGGAAAGGATTTATTAAAATGTTCGACACTACATCATAAATACATTACATTAATTTGTTAAAGATTGTTCCAAATACCCATTGCATTAGTTAAAGACCAATGTTGAGAAATCCAACTTGCATTTCAAAATATTTTGAAAAACTTATAAGGATGGTCTTTGGTCATTTCCTAAACAAGCAGGGATGCAAAGCAGCTAGTCCCTACCTTAAGGGATGGTAGCTTGTGTGGTTAGCTTGCTTGAATTTTAGTCTTTCTAAAAGTAAAAGTTAGCTCGTGTGGCCAACTTGTTTGAGTTTTAGTCTTTCTAAAAGCAAAATTTAATTGTACAGATCTTAGTTCATAAATATCACTCCAATGTTGATTTTCTTTGTCTAAACGACCTTGATCTCTGAGAAACATAGTGTGCAAGAATGACACTAATATATATGCATTCTATGATGTCATTAATTTTAGTAAGAATGACACTAACACAAGTGCATTCTATAACATACCAATTGATAATTGTTCTGAAGTTAGATGGACTTGTATGTTTTGCATGGCATATCCTTCTCTCATTCTACGATCAAAGAATAACACATCCACTACTAAGAGATTGTATGGGATTGAATGTAAACACTTTGAGTCTTGAACAAAACTAACTATCATCGTTTTAAATATTACACCTGATAGTAATATCACATAAATACTATCCTTTCTCTTTCATAAATATTCGCATGAGGAAAACCCTATTTAGTTTTATGAAATGCTAAATCTTTGTTGGTGTCAAAGAATAATATAGAAGAAAGCAAATATTCTAGTTAAATTGTTGTCCATGGACGTGGACTTCTAAGCCGTCATTGAAGTTATGAGTAGCCACTAAAGTGAGTATCAATACCATAATTGAAAATAGCCACCTTTATACACAGTCGTTGTTAAATAAAGCACTAATTTTTCTTTTGGTCAGGAGTGGAAAATACTGTAAAAAATCTAAGGCCTTTCAAGATATGTATGTTTAGGATATAGTTTAAACAAAGAAGAAAATATTACAGAGTCAGGCATGGTAAGGCATGGTATGTAAGACTAATAATAACATGTCATAAAACTAATATTAACATGTCATTAGGGTTTTAACGTAACTTATAAATAGTTTTTTTGAAATCTGCTACAAGGAAACTCTTTCCATTCCAACCAATAGTTTGTTATTAATGGGAAGGAGATGAATGCATGGACATATTATAAATAAGTGGAGCCATGCATGAAGGAATGAACAAAATCACTATCATATATGCATGGATCCATGCATGTATGGAATGCACAACTTCACAGGTCAAAGAGGGCGCACTTAGTCACTTAGTTTCATGCGTGAAAGTGTAAGTATGTGTCCTCCTATCTTTTTCCCAAGTTAGTTTGCGACCTTTCATCACTCCATTTATCTCCTTTTCCTTGCATGAAGATTGGAAGGAAGGTTCATGCTAACCCCCAAGATGGCGCACCAATGCAACCACAACATACTAAGCCTTGATCTTATTTGTATCCTTAACATTTAATGCTTGAATAAGTAATGCCATAGTGAATTTTGGCATTGTATCCTTTCCAAAAAAGTTATTTTGTCACTCTGCCTTCATATGAGGTCAAATAAGAATATGAATTAATTGATTGGCTCACAAAAAATGCAGTGCATTTGGATTGGTTCATAAAAAGCATGATTAATAATTGTAATGACAAAACTTAGTCTAAATGCTTATAACTCAGGTTGGTAATCATGCAAACAAATTAAAACGACGACAATACCTTTCATAGAGTCCCACCAGCCCAAGGACAATGACTAATAAGTCAAAAGTCATGCTTTACCTTACATTAATTTATAGATTGTTCCAAATACCCATTGCACTAGGTAAAAAGACCAATGTTGAGAAATTTAGAGTGAATTCTGGCATTGTATTTTTTCATAAAAAATATTCAACAATATCGAATTTAACCCAAGTTTTTTTGTCATTATGACTCCATATGAGGCCAAATAAGAATATGAATTAATTGATTGGCTTACAGAAAATGCACTGCATTTGGATTGGTTCATAAAAAAATGTGATTAATAATTTTAATGACAAAACTTAGTCTAAATATTTATAGCTCAAATTGCTAATCATGCAAACAAATTAAAACGAAGACAATACTTTTCATAGAATCCCTACCAACCTGAAGACAAAGATTAATAAAACAAAAGTCATGCTTTACCTTACATTAAGTTATAGATTGTTCCAAATACCCATTGCACTAGGTAAAGACCAATGTTGAGAAATCCAACTTGCATTTTCTAAATCTGTTCAAAAACTCATAAGCCCATTTGCACTAGGTAAAGACCAATGTTGAGAAATCCAACTTGCACTTTCTAAATCTGTTGAAAAACTCATAAGGATGGCCTTTGGTCATTCATGAATAAGGCAAAAGTCGTTCTTTATTTCTAATTCTCATTAACATGTTTGCAAATAAATAATTTTACATTAATTTTAACCAAACATATTTAAAAACATAATTTTTATGTAATCATATTATCAAACGTGTTTTATGTGTTACAATTTTCAAGTGATGTTATGTAAGTATGTATGTGTTACCATGGAGCTTTGTATTGATTTATGGTCATACAAACTCAAAATACATGTAAATCTATGAAAATGAAGAAGATAAAAATCAAATTTACATGGGTTCAAACAAAATGGCGAGCCTTTGTGTAAATATCGCATAATTACATAGTACATCTCCTTATCCTCCCTATTGATATTTGATCAATGACAAAGAAAAATCCTTATGGGATGGTCCAAATACGTGTAAGGATATGAGCATGTGTCACTAGAGTCCAACAAATTCTAAATATGGTAATTGGTGTTGTCATAGTTAAATCGGTACTTGGGTTTTTTATTTCATAAATAAAGAGAAATTATATATCAATTTGGTGTCTCGTTTGGTTGTGATCTTAAAATTAGATTATTATTATCATTATTATTAAATATGTATAAGTTTGATTGCACCAAATGTTGGTCGTGAACTAGTTCTATTGAAAATGACAACAATATAACAATGATGAGGATTTAAGTTGCCATGTTGCCGCAAACTTGATGAAGAAACATCAACATTAGAGACATTTCTTGATGAACAATGGAGGTTGTCACAATGCATGTCATCACAGAAAACGACTAAATAAAGCAATAGAAACAATGTCAAGAGAGGGATTAAAATGGAATAATCTAGACAAACCAACCATCATCCAATAAATCTAAATGAAGAAAAGACCTTCAAACGTCTTAAAGAGAAACTCCTTACAACTTAAATATAAATATTTAATATTTTTATCATAATATTTGTTAACAAATTTAAAACTAAAGTATATATTTATGTCGATAAGCTTTTATCTTTTAGAATTTGGGGTGGAGTAAGGCCCATGCTTTTCCAAAATTGCACAAGGATGAGACAAGTGTACTATCCAGATTGATTCTATGGCAGTTATTTGAAATTTGGAAGAAAAAAAAGAATTATAAAGAAAAATTATATATAAAAATAATTGGTAGCCGATGAATGGATAACTGGTAGTTGATGCATGGATAACTTGTAGCTGATGAATGGATAACCAACATTTTATGACAAATAACTAAACTAACACACCCACATAGTTGGTGGTTGGATCGCGTCGATAGGGATCAAATGGTTGAGACATAGTTATGGAATGTAAGATGGTTTGGAAATATTTTTTTATTCGTCATATTCTTCTAGTTAAACAGGTTCAACTATGAGTTATCCATACTTAGCTACATGTTATCATCGACATTTTTTCAATTATCCATTTATCAACTATCAGTTATTTTTTATATTCTTTTTCTTTTTATCTCACATTCTTTTAGCAAACTACCATGAACTATTGCTTATCCATTCATCAGTTATGAGTTATGCATGCATTGCTACCAGTTATCCATTCATCAGCTAGCTACCAATTATTTTTATATTCCTTTTTTATAATTATTTATTTCGAATTTTGAACGACAGCCATAGAATCAATCTCGACAGTACACTTGTCTCATCCTCGTCCGTAGATGAAAAAACATAGGTCGTAGTCCACCCCAAATCTCAAATAAAAACGTCTATCGACGTAAAAATATGAGAGAAACAAATAATAATTAAAAAATAATTGATGGTTGATAAATGGATAACTTGTAGATGATGCATGAATGACTAGATAACGTATAATTTAGGGTGGACTGGTAGTTGACACATGGGTAACTTATAATTTTGTGGTACTTAACTTGTAGTCAACCTTCACCAACTAAAAATTAAGTGATTGTGCTAGTAAGTTTTATTTTTTATTTTTTTTAAATGTCAAAACCTATCATAATTTAGTTTAATTCTGGACAATAATGAACCACCAGTAAAAAAAAAAAAACTGGGATATCAAATTGGTAATGAAGAGGATCATTCACTGTCATCCTCAATACAAGTTGACTCGTTACGACTACTAAAAAAACCATACCACACAAATACCCCATGATCTATATATATTAAATGCCTTTAGATCTTTGAACATTAACATATTTCTATAAATCCAATATTTATTTAGAAAAAAGATTACTTCATTAATACTTCAACTATATCTTTGTCCATAAATTACATCAAAACAAAAACTAAGATAGTATGAATTCAAAACTTAATATAAAAAAAGGTTACTTCATTTATACTTCAACTATATTGGTTTCTCAATCAAAACATTTCTACATCAAAACAAAAACAAAACATTTCTCCCTCAAAACAAAAACACATTGCATGAAATTGAAGAATTATATTCAAAACTTAGACGTGTGAAAAACATTTCTTGTCTGAATCCGCCATCTGTCAGTGTAATTGCGTCACACGTGTATGTGCGAGAAAGACCAGTCGAATAAGTCTCTAGAAGGCAACCGGTCACGAGTTCAAACCTATGTTATTCGCTGCTTGTGTGTGCCTACGTGGCTTCTTGAAAAGATCACTCTCAAACTAAATGCCCTCGCGAGTCACTGGTCTACCTCGCAAGGACAGTCAAATTGTTCGGTTAAGTTGAATTTATGACCAAAATTTGAGAGCTCTCTACTCAAAATGGCGGTCGGGTGAAAAAGATGGAGTAAACTACTTAACCGACTATTTGCACCAATCGGACGACCTGGCTCGCATGAGCGGTCACATCCGACGTTGCCGATCGTCGGATCGGTGCAAATGGTCGGGCAAATAGGCCAATCTGAAAAAGATGACATTGAATTTTTAAAATTAAATCAATTCTGTACTGTTCACAAAATATTGATTTTAAGATAGTCAATGAAATTATCACCTTAAAATTTAATGGAGAATCCTATTTAACCAACCATTTGCACCGATCGAACGACCGCGGTTGTCGGACGTGACCGCTCACGCGACGACGGTCGTTCGATCGGTGCAAACGGTCGGTTCAAAAGTTAACTCCAAATTTAATTATATATTTGATTTTGAGATAAACAATGAAATTATCATATTAAAATTAAATAAAATTTGTAAGGGTTTATATCTTAGAATTTGGGGTGGAGTAACAAGTATGTTTTTTTAGATTACAAGAGGATGAACTAAGTATAGTGTCTAGATTAATTTTATGAGCCTCTTTCCAAATTCCAAATAAATAAAGAATATAAAAAATAATTGATAGTTAATACTAACAAGCAATGACACACAACCCATCTAACTATAAAAAGGTAGTTGATAACAAAGTAGCTTCATCACACTTAACTTTTGACTTACAAGTGTTCACTAGCTACAAGTTATATGGCTCCACTAGTAATATTTTTTTATTAAAAAATGATTCAATCGTTAATTTGAAATTTCAACTATAAAAATATATATTTTATTTATTTATTTATATTTATAAATTATTAAAATAATTTAAATTATTGTATTAATGATTCATATTTATTAAAAAGTTTGATTATAAGTATCTATAAAACAAAATCATTAATTGAGTTGTAGATTCAGACCACCACAATTGTGTGCTACTCTCCACTTCATTGATATTTATAATGGCCACGTTGGATCACAATTGTCTACTACTCTCCACTTCATTGATATTTAGCCACGTTGGATCTCAAGTTGTCTACTACTCTTCTTTTCATTAATACTTATGATGGCCATGGTGGCTCTAAAGTAAGCAATAAAGCTTTTATGGATTTCTTCCTTTCCCCTAATCGTCTATGAGTTGAATTGATTAGATCCACTAAAGACTATTTAGGTTTCACTTGTAGTTCTTCCTCAAAGCATAATGAAAATTATGTCAACTCAAGCATTTTATTTAACACGTATTGTCAACCATTATCTAAAATCTATATTATTATTAATTTGCTTTATCGAATTAATGGCACCAACTATAGTTTAAGTTGTCGACATAGGAGATTGCTTTTACTTCCGCAATGGTAATGAGTCCTTTAAAATTACAATAAAATTTGCATCGATAAATGATGGAGATCAATAACTTCTTCCAAAACAAAGATGGCCCTCCAATATATATATTAGGTTGGTTATAAATAGGGTTAGTACTAGTGAAGTGAATTAGTACATTACATAGGGTTTGTTTGATATGGCATCCCTAATAATGTGCATTATACATAATGAGATATCAATAGATTTAGTAGCTATCCAAGGTTCTACGACTTTTTATTCAACTTTTTTCATGTGCCATTGAAGTCAGGTAAGCACTAAGCACTGTTTTCCAACACTTTCCAAACTTCTTTAATGAAAAGACATTCTACAAACAAATGGTTCCCATATTTATTTTTTGTTAAAATATTGTAACTTCTAAAGATATTATATTTGCACTATTTGTATTCTTCTTTCAGGAGATGCCACTGATGTAATTGGTCAGGTAAGAGTCATTAAAAGAATCAACATAAACCTTTGGATGTAAGTCGGGTCAATAGTACCCATGAGTAATTATAATAAATATTATTTTGGCGTCTTACTAGACAAGTTGACCCAGCGATGTTTTAGGTCAAGTCAAGAGTCAAATATAAATAGGGAGGCGCCTTCTTCATTTGTACTCACTTCACTGGAGCAAGTTCCTACGAGGGAGAAGAAGAAGTGTGCCAGAAAGAGAGAGGAGAAGTTATCTTGGGGTTTAACACTTGGTTGAATTCTATACTGAGGAAGTTTTGCAAGGTTTTCTCCCTTGTGGTTTTCCCAAGGAAAATATTTGTGTTCTTTGTGTTGTTGTGCTTGTTGTTCTTTCAGTGATCCTACTATTGTAAATTGTTTTAGAATGTCATCTAAGCAATTAAGAAAACTTAACATGGTATCAAAGCCACCCTAAAAGGAGACATTGTGAAATTAGGATTAGTTATTTCGAACAATTCCCTCGACAAATCAACCAGAAAAGAGGGCTTACTCAACTCCCTCTAGGAGGGCACATCTTTTTTGTGAAAACAGAACTGAATTCCGAGAAGTTTCATTTTTGGGCCTGACACTACTGCCGGGAAGAACTTGGGCTTTTGTTTTCTTAAGGTTCCATCATCAATCTCAAGAAAAGAAAGATACAGTCTAGCTCTCCTTGGGGAGGCGCATCTTTTCCACCACTCATCCTTACAAGTGATCTCAACTGAAAAATTAGTGTTTTTCCATCAAACCCTAGGTCATCCAGAAGAAGTATTCTCCAAGTAAGTATTGTTTCTTCTATTTCCATTTTAAGTTCTCATTATGTTAAATATAAAATGATACCAAGCTGGATGAAAAGATTGAGGGTGTTGAGAACTTCGAAGCATGGAAGTATATGATCATGCTCATCCTAGGCGAGAATGATCTAGAAGGATTCCTAAAGAAGGAAGTTGTTGAACTAGAAGGAGATGAAGCAAAGGCCAAGCATAAGAAGGATATGATCAAGGCCAAGAGGATCATAGCTGACTCCATCAAATATCATTGATCTCTCAAATATCTTCAAGGAGGACACCAAAGGAAATGTTTGATGCTCTATCTAGCCTATTTGAAGGAAGAAATATCAATAGGAAGATGACTTGAAAAAATCAACTCAAAAGTATGAAGGTTCAGAAGTTAGAGACCATGCAATCATAATTCACAAGAGTATCCCAAATCAAGGAGCAGCTGGAAGATATTGCTGACATGATAGAAGAAGCAAAAGTTTTAATGAACACTTTGGATGGTCCCCCAAGAGATTGGGAATATTTTATTCGAGGAATATGCTCCAGAAGAAAGCTAACCAAGTTCTGAAAGTTATGGGAAGAATGTGTTCAAGAAGAAGAAAGAATAACAGTCAGGAAAGAGAAGCTAAATGAAAGTGAATATGAATCTTTAGCAGTCCAACCAAAGGAACTAACTATTAAACTGAGCACATAGATCTAAGGATCAATACACAACTCACAAAATAGATCACACAATTTACTCAGCAATTGAAGAATGAAACAGTGCAAAAATGGCTTGCAACTATGAATGCTTTCATTAATCTAAAGTAATTAGATAATTAATTATAATGAAGTACAATGGCTAAATAGCCACATGCAATTTGAATCCATGTGAGGAAATTTGAATTGGTTGGACTCTACTTGATTGAATGGTTAACTAGTCTTGTCTAAATCATTATCGGAGTTCAAAATCCAAACTTAAGTGTCTAATTCAGTGTTGACTAGCTTAACTAACTGAGGTAGGTGAGTAAATGCGCCTCACCTGCATGCAGCCATGCAATCCTAGCGCTAACTGAATAGAACTAAGTCTACGGAACTAGAACTAAATGTAATTGACTCCTAACTGAGCTTGACTAGTCACCAACTGAACTCAACTAATGGAGGTTCTGTCGGCACTCCTAGTGGCTCCTAATTTGTAGGAATTGATCTAGGAGGCTCCTAAACTGATGCATGCAAGTGCAATCAGTGGGAGTTGGCCTCAATTAGTGTTCCCCACACTTTAGTAACTGGTGCATGTGCCCCAATTAGGCCAAGTGGACCTAATTGTGCTAGTGACTAAAAATAGACTGAAAGGACTCCCGATTTAGAGATGACTCCTGATTTAGACATAATTACCAAATTGGACAAGGGAGGATTATAATCCTAACACCCCCCCTGAATGATAACTTGGACAATTTGTGGGCCCTGGTAACTAAGACCATAGGTCACCCATTACAACAAGTAAAGTAACTGCTCAACACAAGGAGCTGGGAAAAAACCCACATGGGAAAAAAGCCCCCCCCGCTCTAACTAAGAAGATAGAATCAGGATTCAAGTTTGAAAAACTTGAAGATGTGTTGATGCAATCTCTGTGATGTAGCAGAGCAGCATGCATGATGTTATGTGCACAGGTATCCTAGGTCTTGGCATGTAGACTTCTCCATCTTCTCCCAAAATGATGATGGAAGGAAGGAGGAATGTAACCTTTGCCTCTTGCTAGAGTTTCCTAGTGAGATGATATTATGCAAAAGAAGTCCTGGTTGGGCACGACAACTAATTGAAGAAGTGAAAAGATATTTGTGTCATAGAAGGAACCATCAAAGAAAGTAAGAAGCCAAATCCATACCATAATTATGTGGCTTTGATGTGCAATCTCGTTGACAAAGAACCAACATGCTTTGAATAAACAACAAAGTAGAAGGAATGGGTAGATGCCATGGTCGAGGAATAGAATTCCATTATAACTAATGATGTATGGGAAGTAGTACCAAGACTGAAGAACGAGTCAGTAGTATCCTTGAAATAGATCTACAAAACAAAGCATTCAATAGACAACATTATAGAGAAGTACAAGGCAAGATTTGTGGCTCGCAGATTTTCTCAGAAGGAAGGAAATGACTATGAGGAGACCTTTTCAGCAGTAGCAAGGTACACCTCAATTAGCACCATCCTTTCCTTGGCATCCAAGATGAATTGTAAGTTACATCATATGGATGTAAAGACAACCTTCCTAAATGGGGTGATAGAAGAAGAAGTATACATTGAACAACCACAAGGTTTTGAGATAGATGATAAAAAAACTCATGTATGTAGACTTAAGAAGGCGTTGTATGGGTTGAAGCGAGCACTCAGAGCATGGTATGAAAGAATTGATTGCTTCCTGGTGAGTTTGGGATTTACCAAGAGTAAATCATAATCCAACCTCTAATATAAAGTTGAGGATGATGGGCTTATGATATTACTATTATATGTATATAATATATTCTTGACAGGTGAAGATAATCCCATCAATGAATGCAAGAAGAAGCTCGCAGCAGAAGTTGAGATGAAAGACCTTGGAATGATGCACTATTATTTAGGTCTTGAATTATGGCAGTATCCAAATGAGATTTTCCTAAACCAAGGAAAATATACAGTAGAGATCCTAAAGAGATTTGGGATGATGGATTGTAAGTCTATGACTACTCCGATGACAACAAATTTGAAGCTCTTGAATGATGATTCTTCAGTGATAGAGGATGTTACCTTATATAGACATATTATTGGTTCACTAATGTACTTAACCAATACAAGGCAAGATATATGTTTTGATGTAAACGCTCTAAGTTAGTATATGGTGAAACCCATGCATGTTCACCTAGTGGGAGCAAAACATGTGATGAGGTACCTGAAGGAGACATTGGATTATGGTCACATATATGCATCAAATGGTGAGATCAGATTACATGGATTTACAAATTCAGATTGGGAAGGAAGTGTTGAAGACATAAAGAGCACTTCAAGATGTTGTTTTAGTTTTGGATCAGACATGATCTCATGGTTCAGTAGAAAGTAGTCAAGTATTGCACTTAGCATGGCAGAAGCTGAATACATTGCAACATGTTCAGCCTGTAGCGAAGCAGTATGGATTCACAAGATATTGGCAAGATTATTTGATGCAAAGGTAAATGTTACTAATATCCATTGCGATAATCAAAGTTGTATTAAGATGACAAAAAACCTGTTGTTTCATGATAAGTCAAAACATATCAAAATTAGATATCATTACATCCAGGATATGGTGTAGAAGGGAGATATAAATCTCAAGTATGTTCCTACAAAGGAACAAGTGGCAGATTTGTTGACTAAGCCTCTGTCTCATGCAAAGTTTGAATACTTTCGAGACAAGCTTGGTGTAGTCTGAAAGGACTTCCCTCGAAAGAGGGAGTGAAGAAAAGGTAGTAGGTTTTATGTTGCATTGGTGTGGTAGCTCAACCTAGGTTAGGGTATGTATGGCTAGGCTTGTTGGCCCAAAAGGGTTAATAAGTTAGACAAGGCATGTTTAATCCTAGGGGGATTAGTACGTCTGGATAGGATTGTTGTCCAGAAAGGGTTAGTATGCTAGACAATGATTTTTTGGTCCCCAGGGAGATCCATCTGTTTGACTAGGCTTGTTGGCTTGAAGGGGTCAGTAATTCAAACAAACACCCAAGTGGATATACAAGAGAACCCACCATGATGTTGACCTAGGTGTCCTAAGGGAAAGATGATGAGATGCCAACACTCTGTTATGATTTTAGTATTTCTATACTGATGTTGATGAGGTTATTTCAATATTTCTATACTGATGTTGACGAGGTTGTTTCAATATTTCTATACTGATGTTGATGAGGTTGTTTCAGTATTTCTATTATGATAATACAAATAATGATCTAGCATTTATTTGTTGATGACGAGGTTTTAGCACTAACATGCTAATGATGTTGTTGTTGCTTTAGTATTCATATACTAATGTTGAAGATGATGATTCCATATTCACATACTCATGTTACAGAAGATGATCCAATATTCACATACTGATGTTGCAGAAGATGATCCAGTATTCCCATATTGATGTTGCAGAAGATGATCCAGTATTCACATATTGATGTTGTAGAAGATTATTCAGTATTCACATATCGATGTTGCAGAAGATGATTCAGTATTCACATACTGATGTTGCAGATGAGGATACCTCAATATTTACATAGTAATGATGATGCAGTTCCAGATTGATGATGAAGATGCAGTTTCAGTATTCACATGTTGATGTTGCAAAAGATGATTCGGTATTCACACACTGATGTTGCAGAAGATGGTCAAGTATTCACATATTGATGTTGCAGATGAGGATGCCTCAATATTCACATACTAATGATGATGCAATTCCAGATTGATGATGAAGATGCATAATGTTGTTCCAAAAATTCCTATGACATATAGAGACTCAACAGTCAGATGTACAGCTCTGGTGATGGTTGTTGTTGATGAAGAATACATTCCTAGTTAAGAGGGAGTGTTAAAATATTGTAACTTTGGAATATATTCTATTTGTACTATTTGTATTCTTCCTTTAGGAGATGTCACTGATGTAATTGGTCATGTAAAAGTCATTGAAATAATCAATGTAAACCTTCGGATGTAAGTCAAGTCAATAGTACCCATAAGTCATTATAATAAATATTATTTTGGTTTCTTCTAGACAAGTCGGTCCTGTCAGTTAGATAAGTCAGGCTAGTTAGGTTTTAGGTCAAGTCAATAGTCAAATATAAATAGGGAGGCACCTCCTTCATTTGTACTCACTAAACTCAATCAAGTTCGTTAGAGGGAGAAGAAGACGTGCGTCGAAAATAGAGAGGAGAAGTTATCTTGGGTTTTACACTATCTTGGTTGAGTTCTATACTGAGGAAGTTTTGGGGGGTTGCTCCCTTGTGGTTTCCCCTAGGAAAACCTTTGTGTTCTTTGTGCTTATGTGCTTGTTTCGCGTTCAATGATCCTACTATTGTAAATTGTTTTAGAATATCATCTAAGCAATTAAGAAAACTTAACATTTTCCACCTTGCATGGAGTGCATCTACCTAGTCCAGATATTCCTCCAATATGTAGTACATCCCAGGTAATAATTTTATTTCTTAAATACAACCACACACACAAAAAAAATAAAATCGAGAGACAAGTTCCTTTCCAAAGCCTTTTCATCCACTAGGCTACACATTCAACATCTTCTTCTTGTAAAATTAAATCATAAGCCAACTTCACAATCACAATACTATTCATTTTATTACCAGTCCAAACCAACTAATCTGACTGATTACTAAAGAAAATACCATAATGATTAAGATTTTGGACATAAGAATTCCATTCTTCAGCAAGGGTTCCATGTAACCCAATTCCTGTGGCATAATTCGTCTACTATACTCTTGTGTTAATCCCACCTAAGCTTGCTTTAATACAAAAATATTCCTCTTATGTAGTTCAACCAACAACTCCCGTGAAAGGTTTAGTCTCCTTCAAACCCAATGATAGGATCAATTCCCACATAAATTCAATTGCCACGTCCAACAGACCTACATATGGCTTGATTAATAATAGGTTAACATTTCAAAAAACTATTCCAGATCACTAAAATATTTTGGTTTTTCTTATTACCATCTCTGAACCAATGAACCAAATCCAGGCTATTCAAATACTTTCCTTTAACAAGTTTCCCCCAAAGGCCATCGTTAAATATACTAGGCCATAAGTTTTTGGCACAAAGAGAAATATTAAACCAACTCAAATTCTTTATCCCCAGCCACCAAAACATTTTGGTTTTGACAAACTTTCCCATGAAGATAAATGGAACTTTGAGATCTCCATTCTACCTGCCCGTAGAAACTAGAAAATATTGGATCTAATCAGAGAAATAACATAATAAGGGACAATATATAGCGAAAACCAATCAATAGGTATGCTTTGAAGCACTAAAGTTACCCAGGTAAGCATGTCTCCCACAGAAAGCCAACGAAAAGAGCAGCTATCGATTTTCCTTTGAATCCTCTTTATAATCCATTCCCAATCCTTTGTTTTGTAATCAGTGGGCTTCAAATAAAAACACAAGTATTTAAAACCTTCATTAATATCCACCATCTTGTAAGGAAATGAATTGGATGGTTAGTTTTTCAAATCATCATCAACACATGAGAATACAAAGCTAGACTTTTGAGTACTTACTTCCAATCCATACGCATCACAAAAAACAGAAATAATATCCTGAAAATGATGCCACTCAACCAAAGATCCACCACCAAAAATAAGGACATCATCAACAAACAAGAGATGTATAATGTAAAACAACCTGGAAGCCTTCAAACCAAAATTCTCTTTTGTTCCTTTGCCTATCTAATGAGTAGACTCAACCCTTCAAAAGATAAGATAAAGAGATAAGGTGAAAGAGGACAACCTTGTATGATTCATCTATCCCCTTTAAAAAAAATCACAGGGACTCCATTAACCAAAACCACAAATCTGGAAGAAGTAATACAGCCCATGATCCAAGTAACAAACTCATAAGAAAGACCAACATGAAGAAGTATTAATCTCAGGTAAGACCAATCAACTTTGTCATATGCCTTTATAAGATCCATCTTAAGTATAAAGGAATTTTGTCTGTATTTTTGACAAAATGAAGGCATTCTTGTGCTATAGCCACTGCATCCATGATTTGTCTATTAGGAAGAAAACCAAATTGTTCTTTCAAAATGAACCTTCCCAGAATAGTCTTCATTCTTTCAGCGATAATCTTAGAAATAATTTTATACATCAAATTGCAAAGTGATATGGGCCAATAATCATTGAAAGTTTCATGTCTGTCTTTTTTTAGGATAAGAGTAATGTAGGTAGAATTTAAACTTTTTCGAGCTTGCCCCAATATTCTAGATTCATCAACAACTTCAGTAAACTCTCTTCCAAACATCTCAAAAAAATGTAAATAAAATTCCATCGTCCACCCATTCGGTCCAAGATTCTTATCATTTGAGAATTGCAAAAGAATATTTTTTACCTCATCCACAGTAATTTGTTTCCCAAACTTTATACAATCATCCTTATCAAAGAACAAAGGGAAATTCTTAATCGTCTTTAATTGATTTTCCAATTTTAAACTCTATGTTTGGAATAAATATCCTTAAAATGATTTACAACAGCTTGTCTTAAAGCTTTAGGATCACTACATATGTCCTCCTGTTCAGTTTTTAATTCCTAGATAGAATCTATGAGTCTTCGATGATTAGCATACATGTGGAAGAATTTAGTATTATTGTCCCCTGCATACAACTAAATCGTCATGCTCTTCTTCCTCCAAGTTTCCTCTTTCTGTTTCAAAATCTTTCGTCTATTTTTTTCCAATGATAAAAGTCTTTCTTTTCTTTCATTAGTGAAAAAACCTTCATCAACCTTACCCTTAAACCTCTGAATTTCTTCTTTTATACCTACTAACTCTTTTTCATTCTAAACCTTCCTATCCTTTTCCCATTTGTGCACTTCAGACTTTAGCAAACTTAAATTTTTTATCATACCAATCATTGAAGAAGGATGGGAAACAACAAACATGCTCAACCATTTCTCCTTTACAAATTCACAAAATGGATCCTCCTCCAATCAACATGGATTAAATTTAAACGAATATTGAACAAAATCTTTATCAAATTCTAGCTATAAAATAACTACCTTGTGATTAGAGATGCCCACGAAATAAGACCAAGATATATACCTTCCAATATCTTTGCACATATCTTCAGCGATAAAGAACCTACCTAAGCATTTTGCAATGCCTTCCACACCACAACCACTACTATACCAAGTTGGAACAAGAACATATACAATATCTACAAGCCTCACATCTTCGGAAATTGATAGGAAAAAATATAATAAAGGATCCTCATTATTTCTCGCTCCCCAGATTTCATCAACACGCAGAGTAAAATTAAAATCGCCTGCTAAAATAAGAGAATTATCAGCTAAAATACCAGACTGGTAAACTTCCTCCCAATAGGCCTTCTTATTGTTATAAGGAGCATAAATATTTACAATCTTAGTCTTTCCCTTATACCCCTTTAAAAAACCTTCCACCATAATTTCAACACCTATAATAAAAGCCTTCAAATCCGTCAAAATAGGATTCCATGCTACCAACGTTCCTCCAAACATACCACATGAGTCCCAAGCACAAACTCTCCAAGAAGGTTTTAACTTTAAAAAATAATCACAAGAAGAACCCACAGATGACATAGTTTCTTGGATTAAAATAATTCGAGGTTTTACTTTCTCAAGAAAGTTTTTTAGGGCGACTCTCTTTGGGCCACTGCCTAGCCCCCAGATATTGAAAGATACTATATTCATTGAGAAACCTCATCTAGGGTTGCATCTACTCTAAGAACTCGAAGAGAACAAACAGTAATACCCTCAAAACTACGAGGTAAACCATTATCAAATAATGAAGAAACCCTAGGGTTTTGAAAGGAGTTCTCAACACCCAACCCCATATCCATCTCCATGCCAATCTTATTTTTTTTCCCTTTTTTTTTCGGGGTTTTCTAATAGACACTTTTTTATTCCGAATAGAAGATATCGACAAAATATTCAGTTCTGCAAGAGAAACCAAGTAGATACTTGACGCACTTTTCCTTTTTCCTAAATCCCTTGTAGAGAATTAATAGAATCATTTAATGAGGATGGAGAAATATTAATCGCAAGACTACCCTTCCTCTCACCCACAAGCGAAGCAAAATCATTAGTTTTGAAAATAGAGAGTTCCAGAAGTGGTAGATACTCAACTTCTAAACGTAAATCATTATACTCTGGAGGTTGCTCAACACTAATAGGTTCTTCCAAATTTGTATTAAAGTAAAACATCTAAAGACTCACCCATCAATTTAACAGTGACTTCCGCTTCCATCATAGAAGTATCTACTTCTCTCGACAAAATAAAACCAAGAATTTTATCAACATATAAAAACTTTAAAAGCAAAGAAACAACTTTTGCAAAATTACCAACAAAGAAAGATGCCTAGATTCTTTCTAAAGGAATAGGAAAGTACATACCTTCTTTGTAGTATAGATTATTTATTATGATATATGTTTAGTTACTTAACAAGTTTGGAAAGAATAGGTTTACAAAGAATTAAAAAGAAAACAGGTAAATAAAAATATTAATAATAATTTGTATATTAAAAAAATTTGGATATTAAAGTGCTTTGGTTGGAAAAAACAATTTGTTTAAAAAAAAAGTGAGTGTTGATCATTTATTAGTGTTATACAGACATCGTAACCTTTTTTATTATGTTAAATTTCGATTCCTGAAGGAGTCATGTACATGTAGTCGTAGGGTTAGATTCCAGGGGATCCAACTCTTCGACTACCAAAGGAAGATGCCTAGATTCGATCAAGAGGAATATGAAAGTACATACATTTTTTTGTATTTTAGATTATTTATCTTGTTATATGTTTATTTACATAGGGGGTTTTTATATAATAGGTTTAGAAAGATTAAAAAAGAAAATAGGTAAATGAAAAATATTAATAATAATTTGTAAATAAAAAAAATAGATATTAAAGTATTTTTTGTTTTTTGTAAAGTTGCATGATTTATTAGGCTGAAAAAACAAAAATTACAGAAGTGTCCCAAACGAGAGGAGGCCGCAGTTGGTGGAACCACCACCCAAGCCTTTAAAAAATGGAGGGTTCTCTGGAAAGACTATTACAAAAAGAGTCCATAGACTTAAGAAGCCAGAGGCAACCATGATTAAAACCATATACAATATTTGTTCTTCCATATACACGTAACTGCAACCAAACTAACCATATATGACAAAAGACAGGGAAATACATTCCGAACCCAGGGGAGAACGCGATGTTGAAGAAGACATGAGCACCAGCCAAGGGGGTGTTTCTTCTAGGATGGGGCATGCCCACCCCCCTTCCTCGAAATTGTTAGTGGTGGCCAACGCAAATTGAGGAGGCTCATGTTCGTTAGGCCCCTCAACTTCCCACACCCGCTTGAACAACGGTTCAATGGTGGACAGTATGGGAAAGGGCGTAGTCTGAACCATCGTTGGTGCCGGAACCAAGCCAGTATCCATCGACCTGCCACTTGTGGCACTGTCCCACCCACCCTCCATGTGTCTAGCTTGTCTTGTCGAGCTCACCATACACTTCCACACAAAGAATGAGTCCAGACTACTGAGTTGGTTGTCCATGTTGTTCAGTTTGGCCTTCACCGAGAGGACAGTGTCGCGATCCAAACTCCAGTTCCCCAGCATATCCTCCATGAGGATACCCATCATGTTCTTAACCATCCAGTAATGGTTGATTTTACCACCACCACGCCCTATGGCCAGGCGTTGATTGACCAAGCGTCTTTCTCAGTCATTAATTGAAACTCTAATAGGCACATAAATGTTCGCCTCATACCCTTGTTCCACCAGAACACTAAGTCCACGCTCTGATTTCCCTCTACCATTGTTGCCCCTTTTAGGCGTACCCTTATGCCTGGACATCTTGAGAAACCAAGTACACGGGTGCCGTGAAAGGAGGTTGTGGAGCTGAATATCTAGCGGCAACGAGAGAGGGTGCAAAACCAGACAACCACCGGTGGTGCCTGTGGAGATGGCCGACCTTGCGAGAACTTCAGACCACAGGAGAATCCCGACCCACACCAAAGCAACAGACCATAACAAAACGCCAGACCTCTCAAAATAACTCACAACCGCGTAACAATTGGTAATACCATGCTCATTCATGGCTCCCTGCTTAATGTTGACTCTCGGTACCTGCATAAACTTCGCACACTGTGTAATAACTTCCATTAGAACCAAAGTGAATGTGATGGAACTGCTCCAAGCAGTGGTCAGCCTAAGACAATACATTCTCACCCACTCAAATTGAAGGACTTGGGAGCGACGAGGACGTGATTAAAGCTCCTACATGCGTGGTGCCACGCATCCTACACGCAAACCAAAGCTCCCCTCGTTATAAGTCAGGCTTGCTAACACCCGCATCCAAGGTATTAAAGTGTTTTTGTTGAAAAAAATAATCTATTTACAAAAAAAAAGAATGTTAATCATTTATAAACACTATATAAATATTAAAACGTAATTTATTTTAATTACATTCAATCTTAATTCATAAAAATATCATATACATAATAATAAAGTTAGATCCCAAATAAAAATAAACCAGCCTACAACCTTAACCACCCACCATACACAAACCCCTAAGACATAATAACTTATTCATATACACATATCTTATCTCTCCATAACTAAACATATAATCTTGCATTCTCAACCATTAAACCCATGCACATTGTATCAATCAACTATTATATTAATAAATAAATAAAAAATTAATTCTGCTGCTCTTTAGACACGACTTTATAACACAAAGTTGTCTTTTTCGAATGAAAAAAAATTAATAAAAAAACCACTCTATATATAAGCATTTCAATATCTCACCTTTAATGCATGAAAACGACCTTTGATTTGATTTATGCACGTGGAAAAGATGATCACGCAACCTCAACTTGCCCAGTCAGCTTTGGCTCCAATAATAGACCATGGTTCCATGAGATGTTAGCTACATGCATGCTTCACATGTTAAACATTTGGCCTCTAGCATTCTTCTAACAAAGTTTACATAAAAGCATGACATTCATCTACCCCACTGGGCAAAGCCTTCCATCTGCCCACACTCCCCAAAGCCTTCAAAACGTGATGATCACAACCTACCTGCCCTGTAATGTTAAAATGCCAAACAAAATATTTGTACGATATCTCGATTTCTCCTTCAGCTTTCTTTTTTGTTGTGACTCTTGCATATGCTTTATGTAGATACCATAATTATAATTATTCTATAGACCAAGGTGTTAATTAAATCTTAAACATTAACAAATCTTATAAATGATAAACAAACAAATTTTAAAAATCTTAAACACTTTTTCTATGTTAATAGTTTCTAGTCCCTATCCACGAGTACTATAGTACCTACGTTGTGACTTTAATCTACTTTGACATTCATGTCAGCAATAAATCTTATAAATGATAAACAAATTTTTTTTTTAAATTTCAAACATTTTTTCTATGTTATTAGTTTTTAGTCCTTATATCCACGAGTATTAGAGTACCTATTTTGTGACTTTAATCTACTTTGACATTCAAGTCAACAATATTTTGATTTTATTTTATGATTGAGTGAAGGGTGAAAGAAAATTTTGAGAATTGTATTCTTATTTCCCTCCTCCCTCTCTCTACATACACATCAAAACATGTTAATTTAGAAAACAGAGTTATCAAAACTAGTAAAAATTTGTCCAGTCATGGACTATTATGTTTGTACTTACTTCATATTTTACTTGGGTGGATTTCAGTGATGTCTATAGGGAACATAACAAGAGGGCAGGCATCTTATCCAAGGAAGGGTTGCACTTGGCTCCGGGCCATCTCTTACTTACTGAATCATTTGGAAATGAGATTATTGGGGTTGACTCATCACAACTTTTTTAGAATATGCTCATTCTATTACAGTTTTATCTCTCGGATTCATTGAGCTATTATCAGGTTTTGCTGAGCAAGCTACTACAGGATATACAAGAGTCACTCTCCTTGCTTGGATCAGATTTCTGGGCTCTTGTTATTTTCTCTAGGGACATAGATGACTGATATATTCAGCTCTCTTATGAGAGGGATACTATGTATTGATACCCAGGTGCTTTGGGTACCTTTGATTTTCTGCTTGTTCTGTTTTTGTTTATGATGTATGTATGCTTGGTACTGAGATTGTCACATGTTTTCTTGCTGACCCTTGGGGTATTACAGTACTGACTGAAGATGTAAATGGTTCTTTTGATTCAATTGAATACCAAGGAACTGCTTTTTTCGACTGAAAAAAAAAAATACTTACTTCATATTTTATTTGGGAATAACAGTAACTATAAGTCCTAATAAATTGTCCATCTATCAAAAGACATTGACAATGCATATGACCTGTTAGCCATAAGTGAAAACATGCCCACTATTGGCTTCTTCCATTGTTATATATTCAATCAACGGGCTTACAGTTCCTTGCACAACTTGCTTGTTCCCAGGTTCCTCTCCAAGTTGTTGCACGGTAATATCCTAAAACAAAATTTCCTTGTCTAAGACTATGGATGCAAAATGTTGTCCCAAGAGTGACCGAGAGCTATGGGAAAATATCAAAATGATATTGTAATGCATGTCTATGTCACATACAATCTTGTCAATTCTCTTATGCTTATGCTCTCCTATTTTTTCTTCTATGTTCTCTTGCTTCTTCAATTAATCGTCCAATTGACCAACCAAACTCCTAAGAACCTTTTGAATCTCACGAGTTCCACAATTAGAGCAACTACCAATGTGAATAGGTTCGGCCATGTCTAACCTACATAAAGGAAATTCCAAACAACACAACCACTAGTTACTTACAATACTAAATCATTTGTGTCCTCCACTGCAGAATAACATTGAGTCTAAAACACAACAACTATCAGGTCAAACCCATATTGTATTCTCCACAAGATCAACTTGAAACCTAAACAACACAGAGACCAAGCAATGAAATGACAAAAAGCACCAAGGAAAAAACACAAATAGATCACAACAATAATTAAAAACAAACACGACTCCCATAAAAAAATCCCAACCTTAATAAAGAATCTTGACATATCCAAGCTAATACACCAACCATACATACAACAAAGGAAGTGTGAGAGAGATACAATGGATCGAGGGGGGGTTAAGGCTTTGTCCTTGAGCCTCCTCCAATGCTAATTGTCTCGACTTTGCCTGCCCATGCCATGCATTTAACATTGGCGAATCATGTTAATTAAATTCTTAGTTGATTGATAAAATTTTGGGGTCACCCCCATTTTTAATGAATACCCCTTTGTCCAAATATATTGCATCATTATCCAATCCATTTGCATATGTGTTTCATGCCTGATCTATATGAAATAACTCGATTACTTTAAAAGAAGGGAGAAGTTCAATGATTATTGTTGACGTTTGAGCAAATATGAAGATCTTTAAACTTTAAAATGTTTATCAATGAAATACTGAACAATTGAATAAATGGAACATTCAATCACATAAATCATTCATACACAACACAAGATGTACCTTGGGAAAACCATCAAAATAATGAGGTCGAGAAACCCAACAATTCTTCGGAGTATAATTTGATATTGGAGAGAATGGATTTTACAAAATAGTAGATTGTTTGATAAGAGAGAAGACACATCAATTGAGAATAGATATCAATTGTTATAACTTGCCATGTGCCTAACACAATAAGAACAAGCCCGAAACACTGTCATGCAATTTGGGGCGAATGATTGCATGAGAATTATGCACCCATGCATTACAATTCAAATTGCCTTCTCGGAATAATCAATCCTTACATTGAAAACTTCATCACGCACAACTAATGTGTCATGCCTTTCATCTTTGACATTAACTTAGGCTTATCAGACATCAGAGTGAACTCGTCATCCAACTAAATGTATGGACACTTAGTTAACATGCTAACATAAGTGTCATAGTGCTTTAACTCAAGTGTTGTCATGCAAGCACTTTTTAAATGGAGTGTCGTCTTTTGATTAACTTAAGGGTCGTCTTTTAGTTTAACTAGTCCTTCTTTCTTGAAACTTAGTTAACTATTATTAATTGTATCATGTTGATTCTTCTTTACTTAATTGATTGCATACATTAATATTTTAATTGATGCTTTAATTGAAGCATCAATTGAGGCATACATATTTAATTGAAGCTTTATAACTTGAGTTCATCTAGTCATCTACATGTGCAATTCGAATTCTCTTTTTCTCATTATATCTTTATTGCTTCTCTCTTTATCTTTTGTCTTTATGCATGGTTAATATTTGGTAACTTAATCATCTATCATATCATATTATACTCATAACAGTTGTCACATGTTATGATCATATTATATTACTCTTGGACCATATAGTGATGTGCTAAAGCAATTCACTCTAGAGGTGATCAATATCTAGAGGAGACTTAATAGCTTTATCTATCTCGAATGACCATGGATAGCAATATATCACATAACATTTTATGCTTCAACATGCAAAGCATCTACCTCGATAATTGGATGTCCACCCCATGGGTACCCACTATCACTGAGGGACCGCACGAGAATCATGACTTGATATTACTCACAATTCCACCTCTATAACTGGAGGGCCACCTCATAGGGTACTTTCTATGAGAATTATTGACTTGATATTACCCATTGGTCTGAATTGATATTACCCACAATTCTATGGCCTTAATATTACTCACAAGACCTTACAACATCACCACCTCAATCATATGAGGATATAGGACTTCATATTACTCATAAGTCACTAGCCTTAATATTACTCACAAGACTTTAGTCATCCTTAGGTTCACCCTAATGAATCTACTCCGAGTTATTAAGCCCAACTCAGTTTCTCTACTTCAATACACGAGGCCCAATCTTGGTTGCACAAGATTGGCTTGGAGAATAACTCCCGATCTTGTACATTTAGCACTGCCTCTCAGCGAGGGAAGCATTCTCTTCCATACCAAGCTTGTGTCGGAAGTACCTATACTTTGTCACAAACAATGACTTTGTTAACACGTTTATATCCTTACAATATGCTATTAAGTAGCAATGTACTAAAGTCTTACCTTACGATACCATGTATTCGTTGAAGTGAAACTTCTTCTCAATGTGTATTATCATAACACATAGGGTTTCCAGAAAGATATAGACTCGAGATTTTAACCCAACAAGTAGCTTACCAAGCTACAATACTTTTCGGCAGGTAGTATTATCTGTAAAAACACTTTTGCTTATGTAGTACTAGTTGTAACATACATAACTAATATCAAGAAAATATGAAGATATTTGAACTTTAAAATTTGTATCAATGAAATAGTGAAAAATTGAATCAATGGAACATTCAATTACACAAATCATTCATCCAACACAAGATGTACCTTGGGAAAACCCTAAAAACTAGTGAGGATGAAAAACTCAATAATTATTCAAAGTATAATATGATAGATCAGAGAGAATGGATTTTACAAAATAGAAGATTGCCCGATAAGAGAGAACACAAAGCAATTGAGAATAGAGATCAACTGTTGCAACTTGCCATGTGCCCAACACATTAATAACAAGCCCAAAACACTATCATGCAAACTAGGGTGAATGGTTGCATGAGAATTATGCAGATTGCCCGATAAGAGAGAACACAAAGCAATTGAGAATAGAGATCAACTGTTGCAACTTGCCATGTGCCCAACACATTAATAACAAGCCCAAAACACTATCATGCAAACTAGGGTGAATGGTTGCATGAGAATTATGCACCCATGCATTACAATTTAGAATTGAAAACTTCCTCATGCACAACTAATACGCCATTCCTTTCATCTTTGACATTAACTGAGACTTATATGATGTTGGAGTGAACTCATCATATAACTGGATGGAACAGTAAAATATTGTTTCTTACTGAAAAATCCAACCTAAATAGGATAGAAACTCCATAAATGGATAAATATATGAATAATTGGTAAGTGATGATATTACATTTACAATGATGGATCTTATATAATCCCATTGTGCCTTTACTAAGAGGCATGTCTTTTGATTTAATTAATTAATTATTCATTAGTATTATTATTGATGATATATATATATATATATATATATATATAATGTTATATTTTTATTTATATAACGATGCCTTCCCCTTAGAGAAGCTTTGTCCTCAAAGCTTAGAGAAGACATGGCTTACGTTTGATTTTTTTCTTGAATGTTATCTCTCAATCTTTTGTGTTTATTCATTGCGATATTTGATGAAACGAGGCGATACGAGTTACGAATTCCCCAGAAGAATTGTCGCATCATCTCTAATGTTGTCCATCCCAAATCTATTTTTATCGAAGCTATTTGACCATTTTGTCGGATGGGTCTTCTTGTTTGTTGTTTTGTATTTTGAGTTGATGTTCTTGCTCGTCTGACCTTATCTCTCCTCTGTGTGTATTCATTTTGACCTTGTCGTTGGTCAAAAGGACATTTATAATTGGGGTGTCGATAAGGAGTTTTTGTTGTTTGTTCTTATGCTGGATTGAATTCCTTTTTAACTGTATTGATGACTGGATTTCTGTTTGCTTCTTTTTCCTCAACTTCTTTTTTTGAGCCTAAAGGTTTTGATGTCCTTTCCTGAATGTTCGCCAACTTGCTTTCAAGTAAATCTTTATCATTCTTAAGATTCTTGATCGTTTCTTCTTGCGATTTCACATTGTGTTTAAACTCTACTAGTTTCCTTTGCAGATCTCGATTTTCCTCTTCTAACTGTTGATTGCGTTGAAACTTATCCTTTTTCTTCTTGATTTGCAAAAGTAATTTATGGTTATGATCTCTTAGACGAGAGATCTCTTCTTTTTTACCTGTAATAACCTTGTTGAAATCATTCTGTATCGTTTGTATTGATTTCTCATTCCCCTGCGACAACATATTTGATATTTCTTTGAAGTCTTTAGATGATGCGACCTCTAATTCAGACTTTATGTTAATGTCATTCAATGTGATTTTTTTCTTTTTGTAGGAAAATGTCATAAATTTCTTTTCAACATTTAAGATAAAAGTCCCCAATGTTTCTAGCCACGGTAATCCCAAAACTAGGTCACTGCCACTACTCCACAAGGATTTAACTACAAATTGGGAGACGCCGGTATAATCTCCAATTTTCCATTGTAAATTGTTTATTGCATATTCTTTGTTTTTCCAAAAGTCTAACCTTTCACCTATATTTGAGTCTGGAATCACTAACTCATTAGCAAATTCATCACTAATATAATTATTGTGTTCGCCAGGAGCAATAGAAATAGTAATGTTTTTTCCTCTGATCGTTCCTTTTATTTGGAATAACATTCAAACATAAGTTTTTAAGTGCTTGGAAATCTTCCTTGTTTTTTGTCGTGAGATTCCATTTTGTTATGCTTCTTATTCCAAGATATATCAAAGAAAGACATATTTTATCATGTATAGTATAATATACTTTTCAATAATTAGTAATAATTAGTTTCTTCCCCTAAGGACTTCTTGTAGATTGGGTGGTTGGCCAGAATGAGTGTTACCTTCCCCACCTAACTTCAAATCTCAATTTTTTTATTGTTGTTGGAGAATAAACCCAAACCCACTTCTTAAGAAACCACGTGTGCTTTTACTTTTACCCTTTTTTTTGTTTTAATTTTACCTCTTTTACCCTTTTTTTGGGTTTTACTTTTACCTCTTTTTTTTCTTTCTTTTAGTACAAGGTCCTATTTTTTTTTTGTTTTTCCTTTTCCCCTCCTTTTTTTTCTTTTGTTTTTTTTGTTCTTTTTCTTTTTACTTTTTACTTTTCTTTTGTTTTTTTGTTTTTGTGCCTCGATATTTAGAATGTTGAGTTGTTAAACTATTCATCCTGTGCACTTCCTTTTCTTCTTTTTGATCTTTTTATTTCCTTCAAGTATGCAGCGGAATAATATTTTTTTAACAATATTTTGGATAATGGCAAAGGAATATTACACACACACACACACACACACACACACACACACATATTAAATCTTGGTCAAAGACTTGGATTCAGAGAAACTCTAAAATGTTTATCAAACAAGGTCTAATAGAGGGTGTGGCCAAGGGCCGGAATCAGAACTAGCTCTAATACCACTGGAACAGTAAAATACCGTTTCTTACTGAAAAATCCAACATAAATAGGATAGAAACTCCATAAATGGATAAATATATGAATAATAGATAAGTGATGATATAACATTTACAATGATGGGTCTTATATAATCCCATCATGTCTTTACTAAGATGCATGTCTTTTGATTTAATTAATTAATTAATCATTAGTATTATTATTGA